>CAUYON010031726.1:0-17272 GCA_963573935.1 Arctocebus calabarensis
TTATATAGTGATCAAGAAAATGCCATGAAGGCTATCTGTAACAGTACGATCAAAATATTTCTGAATGTATATGAAGCACATTGTGCCCTATGATTGCACCAATGTACACAATTATGATTCAATAAAATTATAAAAAAAAGAGAAAGAAATAAAACATTGAATTAAGTTTTATTTCTTAAGTTTTAAGATTTTAAAAAAAAAAAGCCACCATACACATGTAATGGTCAGCTTTTAGAAATGCCACACCATATAGCCCTGCTCTCCAGGGCTTAAGCTCTTGGATATGAGTTGCTATGAAAAGGCAAAGAAAGTGAACCAAGAGAGGACAGTCCTTGTTTGTCTGCTTCTGATTTGTTCATCGTAATTCATGAGTCTGCAGAAAGTACAATGCATTGGAGATTCCAGGCATTACCTTCCCTACCACACCTCTTAAGGAACTTACCATACGAGTCCAAAGCATGGTAAAGACAGGACCTTCATTTCCCAGCTGATTGGTCCAGGGTAAAACAACCATATATGAGCCAATCAGATTCTCTCTTCTGGGATTTTAGAATCAGTTCCTTCAGAGAATACACCAATAAGCTATCAGAAGCAAAGTTAAAAAGTTCTACAGCTCTGAGCAGAGGCCCCTACTTGGAAAAGTCATCAAAGGCTGTGTAGGTAGATGAGTAAGCAGAGAAAGCCAATCTACTATAAGACGAGAATGAAGTGTTCAGGCAGAGAGAAAGAACAGTAGGTCTCACTACCCGTAGGTGGTAACTAAGACGGACTGTGGAATCCTCCTGACTTCCCAGCTCGGAGACCTGCTGTGAGATACACCAATCTCTCATCAAACCCCTGTGATCTTAGCTACCCTAACTGAGTTTCTGTTCTTTGCAGCCAGAGCATCCTTCTTATGGTCTTAGCTTGTTTGCTATATAGTCAGGTCCTACTGGAAGTCTCTAAAATCCATTTCATAGTGATTTTCATGTCCCTGTATGCACTAATTTACCCAAGAGACAAAAGCCTAAAAGGAGAAAAGTCTAGAAAAGAATAAACATTTATTAAGCACCTACTATGAGAAGTGGGGTGGGGGGAAATTACCATCTTGAATGAGTAATTCATATATATGACCTTATTTAATTCTCACTATTCCTCTGAAACATGGGATTATATTTATTAAGTGATAGAAGAACTAGGATTTAGAGAGGTCAAGTAGCTTATCTGAGGTCATCAACAAGAAAGAAATGGAAGATAAAAAGTGATGGGAGACAGGTAGTGATGAAAGACAGGTAGTTATGGGAGACAGGAAGTAATAGGAGACAAGAAGTGATGGGAGAAAGGAAGTGATGGGAGACAGGAAGTGATAGGAAACAGGAAGTGATAGGAAACAGGAAGTAATGGGAGACAAGAAGTGATGGGAGACAGGAAGTAATGGGAGACAGGTAATTATGGGAGATAGGAAGTGATGGGAGACAGGAAGTAATAGGAGACAGGAAGTAATAGGAGACAAGAAGTGATGGGAGACAGGAAGGAATGGGAGAAAAGAAGTGATGGGAGAAAGGAAGTAATGGGAGACAGGTAGTAATGGGAGATAGGTAGTGATGGGAGACAGGAAGTGATAGGAAACAGGAAGTAATGGGAGACAAGAAGTGATAAGAGTCAGGTAGTGATGGGAGACAGGAAGTAATGGGAGACAGGTAATTATGGGAGATAGGAAGTAATAGGAGACAAGAAGCAATGGAAGATAGGAAGGGATGAGAGAAAAGAAGTGATGGGAGAAAGGAAGTAATGAGAGACAGGTAGTGATGGGAGACAGGAAGTCTCATAGGAAACAGGAAGTAATGGTAGACAAGAAGTGATAGGAGTCAGGTAGTGATGGGAGACAGAAAGCAATTGGGAACAGGAAGCAATAGAAGATAAATTGATCTGATGTCACAGCCTATTCATTTCCCATCAAGCTTAATTTTCTTTGGAGGGGCAGCATCCCTATCTCAAAGACTGGATATAGGACTCAGAATGACACCATGTTTCATTAATGCTTTTTGTGGACTATCTCCAGCCAGCTGCAGGAATACTCACTGGACAAGTACCAGCCACCTCAAAAAACAGTTGAGAGGGAGGCAATTTGGTAGTTGAACTCCTGACTTAACAGCTCTCTGATTCGATTCAGTGGTACTTCCCAGTCCTCAGTTTCTTCATCTACCAGATGAAAATATTAAATATTACTTACCTCATGGGATTATTATGAGGATTAAGTGAGCCACTACATGCAAAAGTACTTAGCACTATGCATGAAAAGCCATAGGCATTATTTCCTGACCTCTCAGATGGATAAAGTGCATGGTTCTTTCCACAAGGCAGCAAGTCCCACCAATCTTGATACTTGCCAAGGCTTCTCTGCAGCAGAACTTGCTACATTTCTCCAAATTATTGGATATTGATTTTAAATATGAATAACCTCAGATGAATCTCATTTATAGCAGCAACTGCTTCAAAAATGACCCGAATTGATCAGGTGTAAGGATTTTCCATTAGGTGGAAATTAAGGAAATACATCTTCCAATATCTCAATTAAAACAGCCTCTGTTTTGCAAAGGTAGAAGCTGTTGATTTGATTTTAGTGTCTGGGGACTCATTGGGTTGAACAAAAAAATCAATACACTAGAAGGCTCCTGGGAAGACAAAGCAGCTCTCCACAAACAAGCCATCCCTTCTCAGAGTCTAGGTTCCTTCCCTGGTCTTGATCCAGCTACCCCAAGCTGACAGTGAGGTGCTCTGAGGTTACGACCTCCCCACAGTGTCAACAACGACAGGAAAAGGTGCCCAAACCCACCCTCCTTGTCCACATGGAGCTGACAGTAGCACAGGCCCCCTGAAAGGCAGAACTCAATTCCCCTCCTTCTTCTTCATTGCTGTCAGCATCCTTGTCGTTATAAGGTGAGCTCGGGGAGCGGTGTGGGTCTGCTTTGTATGCTCGTGTATTCCCAGCACCTAAGACAGTTCAGGGCTGTGGGAGACTGAGGCATGAATGGTCCCGATTCTCTGTCCCTCCCACATTCACACCAGGCCCTCAGCCAGGTGATGTGTGGCTCTTCTTACTACAGAGGAGGATCTTACCACCTTTTCACCCTCAACCCAGGTGGCTTTACAACTTGCACTGCCCAAGCAGCAGGCAGCAAAAATGAGGGTTCGCCATGCCTGCACCTAGACCTCAAAGGCTTTGCATCTTGCCACTTCCTCTCTTACTTTCTGCCATCGTCTTGGGAAAGATAAGTGAGCCTGTTTGTCCCAGGACAAGAGACACGGGAGCAGGGCCGATCTGCCCCAGCCATGCCAGCTGAAGCCATCTAAGATCGATAGACTGCCAAGTCGAGCCGGTCAGCACCCCCGGCTGAGCCACAGACGTGTGTGATAAACACATGCTTGCTGTTTTAAGCCACCAAGTTTTGCGATGGTTTATTACATGACATTTTGGGGGCATATCCATAAACATTGATAGAATCAATCTATTAAATAGATACCAAACACTAAGCACCCAATTAAATAATTTGTAGACATTACTGATCTGTCTTGATTTAAAATGCTGAGATTTTCCTTGTGAAAATGTGTTCCATTCATTTTGATTCTTTAAAATATTGCACTAATATATAATTTGTCTCAATTACTGAGTTTTTTGGCACCCCCTTAAATTTTGCACGACTCACTTGCCTCACCTTATTCCCAGCTCTGATTACCACATTTATTCCTTGTGAAAATAAATCCATCAAAAAACTAGGACCCAGATGAAGCTGGAACAATATGAGCAACAAAATAAATAATGTAGGATTGGGTTATAACTCAAAGCACAAAATAAATATACATGAGTTCCATACCGATGTAAATAAATGATTGAATAAATAAATAAATGTGGAGGAATAGACAAACACCCCATAGAGAAGAATTCCAAATAATTTATGTAGATACTCCCCAGTTAAGGAAAAGGAGCAAAAATCCCCACTCCTTAAATGTGAGATGCACACAGGGGCTTCCTTCCAAAGTCTTGGAATGAAAAAGGAGGGTGTAGTGTACAGAGACTAATTTTCTAACAAAGGAGCCTGAAAAAGAGCAGCTCAGTCAGATGATCAAGGTCATGACCAGCAATGATGAGTCCCATTGACAGTTTGGACCCTTGATGTGATGTGCTGTGAAGGGCATTTTGCCTCAGTGCCCTTCTACCCAACACCTATAGCCCTGGTCTAGCCATGAGAAAAACTTCAGACAAAAGCAATGGAGGAATATTTCACAAGATACCCAAACAGCAGGCCTCACATTGGTCAAGGTCATTAAAAAGAAAGCACGTCTGAGAAACTACCAGAGTCCAGAGGACCCAAGGAGACATGAGGTCTAAACATAACGTGGTTTCTCGTACAGGATCCGGAACCAGAAAGTAGGCATGAGGTCAAAGCAAAGGAAATCCTAATAAAATACAGACTTCAGGCAACAGCCATGCATCACTACCGGCCCTTTTTAATTGTGACAAATGTACCACAGGATGTTAGCAACGCTGTGTTAACTTAGTAACGTAAGGGGAAGCAGGTGGAAACTCTGTGTACTATCTCTGCAACTTGTCCACAGATCTAAAACTATTCCAAAATAAATGGTTTGTTAAAAAAACAACAACAATGAAGAATTTAAGGAAATTGCCCAAGGTCACAGATGTAATAAATGAGAGAGTTAAGGTTCCAATCCAGGATTGAGTTCAAACCAACACTCTATAGTTCACTTATATGACACATAACACTTCCTCATATCAAGAAAATAAGAAAGGAAGGGGAAGAGAGGGAAAAGGGGGGGGAAAGAGGAGGAGAAGAGGGAGAGAGGGAAGGAAGGGAGGAAGACAGAGAGGGAGGTAGTGGGGGAGGGGGAGGGAGGGAAAGAAATTGACGGCCATATACTTGGGCGGTAAATCAGCTAAAGAGCAGGGCAGCCTTCCACTGCCTGATGGCGTTGGCCACCTGAAATGCCTTTCCTCTCCTCGCCTCCTAAGCACATATTCAGCAGCTTCAGCTGTACCATGGGCTTCTCATCCAGCTGTGCTCACCCTGGAGCAAGCTCCCATGAAATCAATAGCTCACATCCATTATTTTATCTCCACCGCTTAACAGAAGCAAACACCACTTTGCCAAAGTACCCTCCTCTGGACAAGACATATCGCCCCATTGCCACCATGCACATCCATCTTGCACGCAATTGTTTAAGTGGTTTGGGGTCCTTTGAAATAAGAGATTTATGCCTGCTTCCCTCACATTTTATTAGGGAAGGTTTATCATCAATATGAAACTTTAATTCCTCCAAAGCTGTGGATTAATAGACTCATAAACTTTAATATTTGGTGCTTTATGCACTTCATTCAGGATGTACTCCACACACTTGGGGTGTGACAACTCAGCTCAGTTTTCTGCTTCCCCCCACCTTGTGGTTCTGAGACCTGGGGACAAAGTTAGATTCACCTCGGTAAGACTGGGTGCTGGAATCACACCAACACCGGTTCCAATCCTGGTTGCCATCACTAACTAGCCGTGCCCCTCTGGGCTATTGTTTTCCTCCTTGATCTTTCATCTACAAAACAGGGATAAAATTAAAACCTACCCATGAAGTTATTGATTATTCATAGTGTTTTTGTTGGGGGGGAGTAAGTACCCAATGACACCAGTGAAGTGATTAGTTGTCAGGATGTCTCCTCTCGACTTCATGCTAAACAACCCATGAGGGTACGAAGTGAGGAAAAGCCTTTCAAACGGCAAAAAAAGAAAGATACCCCCAACTCCTCTAGGATTTTTGCAAAGAACACAGAGCCCAGAGACCAGCAGCCACCCATGTTTGTATATGTCCTGGAACCAGAGCTCAGAAGCCAAGTTAGTGCATTTGAGTTTGGCCAGAGCCGTTGTCTATCATGCAGCCAATGCTGCTTCTTGGGGCAAAAATCGTCTACCAATTCTTCCAAAGAAATAATGGTGGGATCACACTTATGTGATCTTAGAAGGGACAGGTGCATCTTAAAAGGGACAGGCGAAACCTACTAAATGCAGAACACAAATGTTTTCACACAATAAATAAGAAAATCCCATGAAAGTTATGTCAAACAGTTGGATGGAAATATTTCAGATTGTATATGAAGCCCGCACACTGTACCCCATGATTGCAACTAATGTACACAGCTATGATTTAATGAAAAAAGAAAAAAAGAAAGAAAGAAATATCCAGGGGCCAGAGCTTATGACTTTCTAATTCTTTTTAAGGCAAATTGGGAAAACAAACCTCACTGTTTTTCACAGCCGACAACATCAAGCCGTGACTCCTTCCTTCCAAAGGCCTTCTCTTTTTCAGTGATGACTTAAACAACAGAGAAACATTACAACTCATGTAGACTATACGGCAGGCAGCGATTCAGGTAATACTAATTATAACTAACCTTTACACTAGTGATTCTCAACAAAAGAACACTGGGAAGTCCAGGGGACAATTCTGGGTGCTGTGGGTAGAGGACAGGGATGCCGCTAACCGTCCTGCAAGGCTCAGGACAACCCCACCGCACAGAATCACTTGTCCTAACGTGTCAATAGTCCCGAGGTTAAGACACTCCAGTTGACACAGACCTTTGGTTCTGTGTCAGGGTAGGTTCTCAGGGCGTGCACACTCCTTGGCCACCTAAGAGGAAGCCACTGCAATTACCAGCCTTGCAGATTAGACTACCAGGTCCCATTCTTCTCCCTGCAAACCCTGGCACTTGCCCTGGCCTTGTTTTGGGAAGGGTGTTCTTCTTTGCCCTGTGAGTTGGGACCTACCCGAGTGACTCACGTTGGCCGCGTGAGCATGACAGTATGCTGGTTCCAACACAGGCTCTGAGAGGCTCCCACTTCCTTTCTGCACCTCTGCCCCTCCATGAGAACAGCAGCCTCCACTTATCCACCCGATCCCAGAAGCCACCATGGACTTGTGGTCACCCCAGCCAACACCAGGGAACCCACAGATGCATGACAACGCATGACCTCTGTTAAAAGCAGTGGGTTAGTCTGGGGCTGGTTGGCTCTGCTATAATAGCAGAATAGCCCCCATTCTAGCCATGAAGAAAGCTAAGGCAGTTGAAATACCCAGCCCGAGTCCCACGGCCAATAGGCCAACCTACCCCCATTCTGCTGTAAGGCCCTGTGCTAGGTGCCCAGGCCCAGTCTACAGAGATGGTCGTGGAACATGAGAGGCCGAGGGCTGTGCTCCTGGAAAGCTATGGCTGAACTTGGAAGCCCAGCATTCCGGCTCCAAGCCCAACACCTATGCCCAGGAACACCGGTCACCTGCTAAGCCAAAGGCATTAAATGACTGGGAAATTTCTGCTTCAAGAGACAATTGGTCACCCCACCAGGCTGCAGCCCAGGCTCCTGGTGCCATCCGACCCCCTCTTGCTCTCTTCCTGGCATACCTATCACCAACTCCTGTCCACGTTACCTCCAAAGACACCTCTCAGGTCTACCCACTCCTCTCTGTACCCACCTGGCTCTTAATATCCACATCTGGCCCACACCCCCATGGAACCCCTCCCCACCAGCTCCCCCACTGCTTCCCCCACTTCTTTGCCCCTCCAGTCCATTGTCAGCACTTCAAGTGACATTCAAAGAGCCTCTAAAGATGTCCCTGTCCTGGAGAGTGGGAGAATTTCCAAGGGCCCCTCCCTGTTCTCTGAATGAGGGACAGAGTCTGGCCAGGGTTGCACTGCCCCAGCCATCCCTTCTTATCCCACAGCGCCCTTCTCTCTTTTTTCTCGCTTCATCCACAGATAGTGCTTGAGTTCTGCCTCTGAGCTAGTCACACTGCAACCCAATTGTGAACAAAAATGGCCGAGGCCCCTGCCCCATGGAGCTTCCAGTCGGGGGGACGGCAGTGGTGCCAGCCTCCTCCCAGGTCCCGGGAAGCACCTCATCCTGCCCACCTGCTGCCCCCTCACCTCCCTGCCCGCCAGCTCCTCTCTCCGGTCTCCCAGGGCTAAGTCAGACCTCAATGCTTCACGCTCTGGCACCACCCTGCACTTGGACATCAAAGCACAGATCCCCGTGGGTACTGGTAGTGCTGGGATGTGTGAAGTTGTTTCATGTCTAGATTTCACACTGGGCCTCTAAGACCCACAGGGCCGGAGACTTGACCCAGTTTTGTCCGTATTATGCTCCCAGTGCCAAGGCATAGCTGGACGTCAAGTGACAGAGAGGGGTGTGATGGAGCGAGAAGGTGTCCACACAGCAGTGAGACCCTCCACAGCTAGGGAGGAGGTGGGAAGATGCAGTGAGCTCCCACAGAACCCCCAGGCTGCTGGTTGCCATGGGAACTGCCTCTGGGTCTGCCTGACCACGAGGAATGTGAACCCATCGGATGCCATGAGTCTCGCCAGCTCTCGATTTTGCTGTCCTGACTGTGGAGACACACTCCGAGGTGGCCCCAGGATCCTACCTCCTAGGGATCACACTCTGCAATCTCTTCCTCTTGAGCATGGCCATGGCCTGGGACTTGCCTTTGATGGATGAAAAAACAGCAAAGGATCCAGAGGACGAGGCCACGTGACGAATGCAGTGTCCACCTTGCTAAGGGACTCTCGCTCTCACCTGTGTTGGCTGCAATGACGCAAGTGGCACAGTGGGTGGGGAGGCCCGGAAAGACTGCATGGCACAAGCACAGTCTCCACCACCCCGACTGAGGGGCTCTGTCTTACCGTCAGAAAGCGCTGAATATGCTCAGGCAAGCCTCAGAGGAGATCCAGCCCTGACCGACACCGGGCTGCAGACTCAGAGGGAGGAGACCCAGCTGAGCTATGCCCAGACTCCTGCCCACGGACACCATGAGATAATAAGTGTGTGTTACATCACGCTGCTGTAGCGGAAGGTGCAGGGGCTGACCCCGAGGGCCTCCCTCCTCTGCCTTCCCCATTCCTGACGTCACCTTGCCTGGGGACTGACATTGTATTAACTTCCAAGGGCTGCTACTGTCGCTCCAAACCAGACGTCCTAGGACCACACACATTCATCCTCTCGTGGTTCTGAGTGCAGAAGAGTAAAGCCAAAGTGTCAGCAGGACCATGTTTCCCCTGAAAGCTCTGAAAAAGAACCTCTTCCCAGCTTCGAGGGCCCCCGGAACCCTGGGCATTTACTGCCGGTGGAAACATCACCCCAAACTCTGCCTCTGCCTTCACACCACCTATGTGTGTCCAAATTTCCTCTTCTTTTAACGACACGTGTCATTGAATTGGAACCCACCCTATTCTAGTCCAAACCCACCTTAACTTGATTCTACTGCAAAGACACCATCTCCAGATAAATCACAATCCAGGCACCACGGTGAGGTCTGCAACGTATCTTTTCGGGAGCACAACTCAGCTCACAGCAGATGATGTCTTCACACCCCGTAAGCAGAGTATGTGGGTCTCTCTGCCAACTGTAGCCCCCTGAGAAGTCACCCACTCCCAGGAAACTGCCATCCTTCACCCACAATGGGTGCAGCCCCCAGGGACAAACTGGAAGGGGCAGAGCCAAGAAACCCCCTGTCCACATGGAGGCTCACTTCTGCCGAGGGGAGGGATGGCACAGAATCAGTCCCATTCAGTGAAGGAGAGCATTTCTGCGGGAAAGGAATCCCCACAGCCCTGACAGGAGGGCAGCCATTTGGGAAAACAGCTGGTGGGGAAAAACAGGCCAGAAACAAAACTGCATGATCATATAATCCCCTTCCTGCCCCCCAAAATGCCTCAAGGCCAGTGTCCCAGGGGAAACGGAGAACAGAAACTTTTACTCTGGCCCTGGCTGGTGGCCAATTAAGCGAGTAACTCCTAGACTTTTCCCTGAGAGCAAAATTAGTCCCTATGCAGAAGGGACAACTCCCTCTGGGAACCTCCCTCCCACATTCAACCCTACTCATAAGGAATAATAAAAGCCGCTTGGAACCATGTGAACGCTGAGCCGGCTCCTGTTCAGACACTGCTCTGCTTTTTTTTTTTCTCCTTTCTTCGCTAATAAAGCCTTTGCAATCCCTGGACTGCCTCCCCTCCTTTTATGGACCTGTCCCCCACCTCAACTCTACCCCTGGTCCCCTCAATTTCCAACCATGGGAAAAACCACCAAAAGAAACAGCAACAGGCCGGGTGCATTAGCTCATGCCTATAATTCCAACACTCCGGGAGGCCGGGGTGGGAGGTTCACTAGAGCTCAGGGAGTTCAAGACCAGCCTGAGCAAAAGCAAGACCCCATCTCTACTAAAAATAGAAAACCTAGCTGGGCCTTGTGGTGGGCGCTTGTAGTTCCAGCTACTCTGGAGGCTGAAGGAGGAGGATCACTTGAGCCCAGGAGTCTGAGGTGGCTGTGAGCTATGACAAGGCCACAGCACTCGACTGAGGATGAAAAAGTAAGACTCTGTCTCCACAAAAAATAAAGTAACAGCAAGAGCAGTAACAGCAGCCACGGCAGCCGGGCAGAAGCTGGTGTTGCCTAGGCCATGCAGATGTGCTTCTAAATACTTCACCTCTATCTCTTCACATTCCCCACCCCCCTACAAAGAAGCTGCTTATCGACTCCATGTCAAAGATGGGGACATCGAGGCACAGAGCGACTACACGCAAGTAGCGCGGGACCAGGCTGCGAACACCAGCATCCTCGCTCCAGGGGCCCATGATGAAGCAAACAGGAGCAGAAAGGAGGTGGGATTTTAGGTCAGGTGGCCTCTGAGCAGGGACCCTGGGAGAGCAGGAGGCATGCACTCCAGACTCTGGCCGGTGCAACGTACAGATGCAGGAGATAAAAGGATAAAACCATCATTGGTTGTAGACAAACTTAGCCCTCCCTCCCACAGTAGGAAGCATCTGAAGCATCCCATGACCCAGACGGGGGGAACCCTAGGACGTTGAGACAGAAAGCCTCTCGGAGATCCAGGGCCCCCCAGGGATGCTGTAATGTGCCCCCCACTTCCCTTCTTTCTGTGTCTCCCCATCCTCCAGCCTATCTTCCCTGCACACGCTCCGGCCAACCCCGCTGCCTGGGGTGATTAATAGGTTTAATTTATGGTTGACTTCCACGGAGCTGAGCTGGGCCAGCCGCGCCTGCCGGGCAGTGTGCGAGCGATCAGAGGGTGGGCAGAAGCCTTTGCATGTTGATTTATATTCATTTTGCACTGGGGACGTTCCTAATGTGTTTGTTTTTCTCTGACCTAGCTTAGCTTACCTGAACTGGGACGGTTGGGACAAGACCAAGAAAGGACAGAGGTTTAGGGTTTGGGGGAGGAGAGGGGTGAGGCTGAGTCTGTGGAGTCAGAGAAGGACACAGCCAGGTAGAGGAGAGACGAGAAGCCACCAGCAGCCGCTGCCCAAGGCCCCGGCTCCCTGTGCCTACAGGCTGCCGGCCTCCCGTCCCTTCCAATGAGCTCAGGTTGCAGAATAGTTTAGCCCAGTGGGAAGCTTCTGTGCCTACAGGCTGCCGGCCTCCCGTCCCTGCCTGTGGGAGGGATGTACCGACTTCTAGGGACGGGGAGAGAGGACATCAAGGCCTCCCCACACCTTGGAAGGCTCCCATTGGGCAGGGCAACACAGGGCATGTCGAGGGTTTCAAAGCAAGGCTGGCAGGGCAGGAGGAGGCGCGGAAGGCAGTGTGGGCTCTAAGGCGGGGCAGGGGGCTCCTCCCTCTCTTTCCAGGTGCAGGTCTTCCAGAGACAGCGTGAAATGCAGGCAACCCCTTCCCTCCTTCCCTTGTGGAGCAGACACAGGTCAGAGCAGGGAGGGAGGATAAAGAAAGGTCTCCAGCAGGGACGTCTTAGAGCCAGTGGGGTAAGGTGACAGTGTGGTCCCGTCGCTGGCAGATGTGTCCTAGCAGAGTGAGACCTCAGCCCCTTTGGACACACAAGCAGACCACAGCCCAGGGAGAGTTCACCAGTCCCCCCAAAGCCGCAGTGGGTCTTTCTACCCACTCACCCTTCCCAGACAATTTGAGATGGCCTTTGATCATGCAGTTCAAGGCTGGAGAGATTCCTGCCTGTGTAATAGGATATGGGAACTTGCACAGGCGTGACTGTGTGTGGACTCCTTCCAGAATCAAGACCACTGCAGGGGACCAGAAGAGTGACAGGAGAGCGTGGGCCCGAGGTGAGGCTGTCCGCCCACCCACACGGGTCATCCCTAGAATCTCGGGCTGCAAATGTCACGTAGAGACTAGCCGGATAAATAACGACTGCCCCAGAACCTCTCCTGCTCTGCAAGAAAACGTAGCCAGAATCCAAAGTAAGAGACGAACATCCTCCGGAATTCCGTGAGTAGTGATATAAGCAGGATCAGGCAGCGGGCTCCACGCAGGGCCAACAGGGCTTTGGTTCTGCAGCTTCTGCCCGCCTGGTTCAGAGTTAACCCGATGCTCCTGGGAGCAGAGGGGGGGGAGGTCCACATTTGGGAGCTGAGAGAGGTTAGGACATGAGGTTTATGTATCCTACAATGTCAAGTCCTCATCTCTTTCTTTTCTAATAGCTTTATGGGGATATAACTCATACGCCGCCCAGTTCGCACACTGAAAGGGTGCGGTTCAACAGTGCTCGGTACGGTGCAGAGTGGTACAACCACCCACCTCAGTCTGTTCTAGAACGTTTGTATCCCCCACCAAAGAAGCCTCCTACCCTTCGGCTATCATCTCCAAGCCCATTGTCCCCCGCCTCTGGCCATGTCTGATTCACTTTCTGCCTCTAAGGATTTGTCTGGTCTGGATATTCTCTAGAAATGGCCTGGGGTGAGCGTGAGCTGGCCCCAGCTCCAACCTTGCCGCCCTTGGGCTGTCATCCCTTTAGTCCCCCAAGCCTCAGCATCGTCATCTGAAAGTGGGCTGGTCAGTGTTATTTACCCACAGACCACAGGGCGACCACACATCACCTGGGCTTCGTCTGCTCTTGAGCATTTGTGAGCTTACTGGGGGCCACTCCGGGCCCTTACTGCTGACAACAGACACAGTGCTGAGGTGCACAGGGACAAAGGCCACCACACGGAGGGCTTCATTCTTAGGACCACGCTGCTATGGAAGGTGACTCTGGTGCAGCTAGTGATCATGACAATCAATGCCACCAGCCCTACACCAGGAAATTGCCTCTCCAAGACCTGAAAACAAAAGCCCAGGGCCTCCTTGTTACCCAGGAGACTGGGCCAGGCTGGGCAAGCTTCGCAGAGCCGCGTCCGAGGCCCGGCAGGCTCCTGGCAGGCCCCGCCATGCAGTTGGCAGGCAGTGCATCCCAGGAGGCTGCCTGCCGTGTGCTCCAGGCTCTCGGGGCCCAGGGATGGGTGGGAGTAATCCAGTTACATGCTCCAGGGCTGCTGCTTCTCTTGGCATAGCCTCAAATTGAGTTTGAAATGAGTAATTCTGAGCCAAGCTGCTTGTGCTATGAGCAAGGAGGTCTGGCTGGCAGGTGCTACCCTGCCCCCACCAAAGGAGCTGCTCAGGACCCCAGGAGGCAGCTGGGGGGACAGCCCCATACTTGCCCCAGAGGCAGTGGGTAAGCCAGCTCCCCCTTCATGATGGGAGCTGAGCTCCAGCAAAAAAGGAAGGAGGCCACTGGCATGAAATGGCCAGAACAGGCAAATCCACAGAGACGGGGAGTAGCTAAGCGGTTGCCAGGGGCAGGGGAGACCGAGAATTTAGACTGAATAGCTAAAGGGTGTGAGGGTTCCTCTTGGGGGTGACGGGAATGTTGTAAGATTGTTGGTGATGGTTACACAAGTATGAAAACACTTAAAAGTGTACCTTGCACATTTTATTTTATTTTGAGACAGAATCTCACTCTGTGGCCGCGGGTAGAGTGCCATGGCATTAGCACAGCTCACAGCAACCTCAAACTCCTGGGCTCACGTGATCCTCTTGCCTCAGCCTCCTGAGCAGCTGGAACTACAGGCGCCCAGCACAGTGCCCTGGTAGTTTTTCTATTGTTAGTAAAGACAGAATCCTGTTCTTGCTCAGGCTAGTTTCTAAGCCCCAAGCTCAAGCAATCCGCTTGCCTGAGCCTCCCAGAGTGTTATGATTACGTGAGCCACTGTGCCCACACCTCGACACCTCAACAAAGCGATTACCATAACATCAGGGTGGGGAGCAGGCAGGGGTGGAATAACACCCCATTAGGCATGACTGTACACAGAGCCAAGGTTTTCTTGATCCTCCTATAAAAACACAACTAAGTGCAAAGACATATAGGGCTCTTTGCAGAGGGGGAAACCATGGCACAGAGAGGTTAATCCACTTGGTAGAAGTTACACAGCAATAAATGGCAGAAGCAGAGCCCCCAGCCCTAGGAAGGGTTAGCCCCTGCACTCTTAACTCGTTGCTGAAAAGCAGCTCAAACACTCGCTTGGGGGCATCTGCAAATGCAGAGAAGACATTTTAGAAGAGATATGTGTGTCAGACACGTTTGAATTGAGTAACTGAAGCAATTGGCCCAGACAAAATCAGAACTTCATCTGCAGGGGCCCACCCTTCCCTGGGCCCTCCATCAGAGGCAGCATCTGTGCCCCGACCTCCCTGCTCTGGCTATTTCCCCAGGTCCCCCAAGGCAGAGAAGAAGGTGGAGCCGATAGAAGTCTGCCCGATAAAGATCCAACTCTTGGGGCGCTCCAGCCCACTGTGGTCTCTACAGACTTCTGCGGAAAGACGATAACTCAGTAGAGAATTCTGCAGATATGGCCGCTGCCTGCTATAAGCCCTTCTGCCTAATTGCTGCAGAGACCCCAGCAGAGGGAGGTTCCCGCTGCCGGTTAGCCCACCTTTCTCCCTCTCCGGCAGCCCTCCGATGATGGGCTTTGCTGGGCTTCTGCTGCCACCTACAGTAACTGCAACAAAAGGCAGGTCTCTAGTCGGAGACCTGATCTCCAGTCTCTGGTCACTCTGAGTTACAGACCCAGAGCGGCTGGGCCGGGGGGCTTCCAAGGCTGAAGCCTGAGTCCCGACACCCACGTCCTCCCACTGACCCTGAGGGAGGCTGGGGAAGACGTTCAAGAGCCTTCTCCCCACCCCACCCTTAGAGAGGCCTCATCTGCCGGGACGCATCAGCGATGTCGTCACAAGTAGCTGCGTCACCCACGGAGCTGAAAAGCATCCCTGCCTCCTGTCCTGGAGACATTCTGATCCCTCTGCTCACACCTGCTGCCTGCACACCAGCTCATTCGGCACCCATCAAGAAACCCTGTTTTTCCCCTCCCCTGGGTTAGCTAACCCCACGGCCCCATCAGCTGACCCCACTGGTCACTCTGAGCTGTAGCCATTGCCTATCTGTCTCCCCCAGGAGTAATCGGCTCCACATTCATGGAGCACTGCCCACCCGCCCTCAGCTGTCCACACCTGCCAATGCATCATCCACTTATGATAATATTTGAAGGACTTTTCGAGGGAGATGATATTTTTACCTTCATTTTCTGAAAGAGAAAACCAAGGCTCTGAGGGGCTAAGTAGCCAAAGCCAGCCTGGGGTTTGAATCCAGCCCCTCTGCTCCTGAGACAAACCCTCTTGCTGTAGGACGCCCCCTGCCGGGCCCCACCAGCCTGCCCACCAGGTGGACAGGGTGTTCACAGAGTCTGACTGCTCTTCATTGATTCGGAAACTCGGGAGCCAGTTTGGCTGGGAAACGGATAACTGTGTTTTCTTTTATAAGGCTGTAAAAATAAATTAAAAATGCAGTTGTCTGTCATTAAGAGGCGCCACTGGTGCACAACGTCTCCAGATCAGATGCTTCTAGTCCTCACACAATGTCTCTCTCTGGAGCTGGGGGAGTTTGGGGGGTAGAATGAAGCGGCAAAGGCAATGTGAGGGGCGGCCCCTAGCCACAGGGGGGAAGCTGGCTTTAGGGAGACAGACTGGCCTGGGGCCAACAGTGCCGTAATGAAGTGGCCATCCAAAGAGCTTATGGAATTAGAGGCTACATATCAGATGCCAGCAGGACCAGTCTGTCCTGGGCACCAGATCTGGAACATCATGGTTGGGCTCCACATTCCAAGGGCGGCCGGCAGAGGAGGGCATGTCTGGGTAGAGAGACCAGGGTCTGGGGGAACTCTGAGACCCAGCATATCTGCTGCAAACACATGAAGGTGGCTTGTCCATCCTCCCTGACGGTGGCTCTAGGCAACCTTGAGAACGGAAGGAAGGCAGGAGGGGCAGAGAGAGAAAGTCCTCACAGGTGCAATCAGCATCTGCTAAATGGTGGAACCGAGTGAGGAGCAACCGTGAGGGGCGTGGGCTTTGGAGTCAGGAAAACCTAAGTTTCAATCTTTTCATTGTAGTACAGGTCTTGATCAAGCGCTCTAGCCCTTCTGGGCATCTGTCTGTCTACCTTCGAAACAGGGCTGAAAGACTCAATGAAGAGTTGAGGTTCAAGTTGGGCCTGAAAGGTGGGTGGAGGCCAACAAGTACAACAGAGATGGGAACCGGAGACCGGGACAGGAAGAGCTCAGCAGAGGGGCGGCAGGACACAGGCTCCTGTCCCCGGTCAGTCATTTCCCTGGGATTTTTATCCCCAGAGGAAGACAGATCTGAGAGCACCTGTTCCACGGACAGCACGGCACTCAAGCACTGAGGGGTCACAGACAGGAAATACGGCCTGGCTCTGCCCTTGGAGGCCTTATAACCTAGAAGACAAAAAGGCAGGCTGACTGACATGGAAGAAGATGGGAAATAAGACAGAGGCGGGCCCCCTGGCATCAGCACCTCTGTAGCACTTTCTTTTCTTTTTTTTGAGACAGAGTCTGGGTAGAGTGCCGTGGCATTGTAGCTCACAGCAACCTCAGACTCTTGGGCTTGACCAATAATGCTCTCGCCTCAGCCTCACGAGTAGCTGGGATTACAGACACCCACCTCTATGCCCAGGGGTCTCACTCGAGCTGGTCTGGAATTCCCGAGCTCGAGCAACCCACCCACCTCAGCCTCCTGCAGTGCAAGGGTTACAGGCGTGAGCCACCGTGCCTGGCCATGGCAGTGCTGGTAAGAGTCAAATCCCTAAGGCCCAGGCTTGGCACCTGTGGCTCAACGGGCTAAGGCGCCAGCCACGTACACCTGAGCTGGTGGGTTCGAATCCAGCCCGGGCCGCCAAACAACAATGACGGCTGCAACCAAAAAATGGCCGGGCATTGTGGCGGGCACCTGTAGTCCCAGCTACTTGGGAGGCAGAGGCAGGAGACTCGCTTGAGCCCAGGAATTGGAGGTTGCTGTGAGCTGTGATGCCATGGCACTCTATCCAGACAACTTGAGGCTCTGTCTCAAAAAGAAAAGAAAAAAAAAGA
>CAUYON010031728.1:0-57606 GCA_963573935.1 Arctocebus calabarensis
TTTTTTTTTTTTTTTTCAGAGGCAGTCTCACACTATCACTCTCAGTAGAGTGCTGTGGCATTACAACTCACAGCAACCTCCAGCTCCTGGGTTTAGGTGATTCTCTTGCCTCAGCCTCCCGAGTAGCTGGGACTACAGGCACTCGCCACAACACCCAGCTACTTTGTCTTGTTGCAGTTTGGCAGGGGCTGGGTTTGAACCCGCCTCCCTCGGTATATGGGGCTGGCACCTTACCCACTGAGCTACAGGCGCCACCCACCATTCTACCATCTTAATCCCCCCCATTCTATCAAAACCACCCAGTGGAGGGCAGTGACACACACCAAGGATCACAGCACATGGCATGAAGACAGACAGAGTGCCCCTCTGCCCCAGCCTTCTCTGTCTGTGATTCCTTGAGTTTTCTGGCCCCCAAACAGTGAATGACCTTTCAGATGCAGCTTCCTCCCTCCATCCATTTCTCTTCCCCCTTCCCTGGACAGGAAATAAAGGTGCCCAGTTCAAGGTCACAGACCAGATCTCTACTAGGGCTGGGAAAACAGGCAGGATTCCCAGCTCCCTATCTCTCCTGGCAGGTTACAGCAGTCAGGGCCAGCACGGTGCCACCCAGGTCCCCTGTCCCTCGAGGGGCCTCACAGGACAGGGGCTCCTGTGTCTTGGTCTCCAACCCTGATGTATGTCTCCCGACAGCGGGCTGTCTTGGGACCGCACACAGTCTGCTTTGGCAAACATTCCTGCCCTAAGAACAGAGAGACACACACGCGCCCCTCAGTCTGCTAGAGAGCACCTAGCTTTACTTTGCTTGTGAACATTAAGTGAGCTCCTGCTGTGTTCAAGACACCATGCGATGCACCTTACTCATGTTATCTTATTTATTCCTCAGAATGACTCAGCAAAGTATGTCCCAATGAGAGAACTGAGGCTTAGAGCAGAACAGTGATCTTTCCCAAGTCACGTGGCCAGTAACAGACCTTGACTGTGAGTGTGTCTGCCCAGTATTACTGGCCACACTCTTGATCACCCAGGGATATGGGCTTGCCTGGTCCTTGGGCCTTTCTTCACGGTGGCCTCATGTCTACTACTATCCCAGCCAGGAATGAGGAGGAACATTCAGAAACTTCCCTGCAGGGAAGGGCTTCACATCCTTCCGTCCCTACTGGTCAGCCCAGGGACCAAGCATCGAGTCTTTGGCTCTCCCTTGTAAAAGCATCCCAAGTTCTAGTCGGCCCCTTTCACCTCTGCTACCTCCAGCCCACCCCATACTGCACATGAAGCATAAACTGGGGACAGCGCCCGTGGCTCAGTGAATAGGGCACCGGCCCCATATACCGAGGGTGGTGGCTTCAAACCCAGCCCTGGTCGAACTGCAACAAAAAAATAGCCAGGCGATGTGGTGGGCGCCTGTAGTCCCAGTTACTAGGGAGGCTGAGACAAGAGAATCGCCTAAGCCCAAGAGCTGAAGGTTGCTGTGAGCTGTGAAGCCATTGGCACTCGACCACCGAGGGCGACAAAGTGAGACTCTGTCTCTAAACTAAAAAAGCATAAACTGGGCGGTGGCACTCCTCCACCCTCACCCCTGAGGCCTTACACTCAGTAAAATCCAAGACCTTCTCCAGCAGCTGGGACCCCACCTGTGACCTGGCTTCCTCACCTGCTCCTCACCCAGTGATGGCACTGCAGCTGGCTTCCTGCCCACCTGCCCACGCGGGCCCTCCCTGTGCCTGCACCATCTCCCCCAGATGCCCCAATACCTTGGTTCCTCACTTTCAAGCTTCTGATGGCACCTTCTCAGACCAGCCTTCCCTGAGCACCCTGTAATAAGCACTGTACCCTCATTCCACTGTCTCCCCTGCGGGGTCTTAGTTTATTCAAAGCGCTGATCACTTCTTGTGGTCCTGTGGGCCCCTCTGAAGAAGTCAAGTCATTGGAAAGATGAATCCTCACCCGATGGGATGTGCGCTTCCAACCCGATAGGCCAGAGAAGCCTCAGAAAGCAGAACCAACCAGCCTCCATGTGACTTATAAACAGTCTGTCATCTCTCTCCTCTGCCAGACTGTCCACTTGGTGAAACTAGAGATTTTATCTCTTTTGTCCACTGCTGTATCCCCAGTGCTTGGAGCAGCACCCAATGCTCGGCGTGCATGTGTGTGTGATGCACGCATACATGTTCATGTGAGCATGCGTGTGTTAGAAGGAACAAGGTCTAGCCCACCCAGTTTGTCTCCTAAACTCACCAAGGATTGATCTACATCCTGGACCAGCCACTCCCCAAGGCCAAAGGGAGAAGCATCCCCATAGCACCTGGGTCCTGTACCAACATGCCTCGTTCCTCCCTCTGAAACCAGGGCTTTCACTACCACGGTGGAGGAGGGAAGAGGTGGAGGCAGATACTGCAGGTTTTCTCTCTGAGACGGAAAAGCTTAATGAGGCTGATGATACTTGGCTCTGAGCTCTTTGGACCCGCACACGTATCTGGGCTTTTACATGCATTAACTGCCTGTACCTCGCCAAGACTGGCCTGCCAGGCGGGATGAGAAGTTTCACTCTTGTATCAGGCCCTGCCTGCCAGGGAACGTGGGTATCTGTGTTTTGCTCCATTCCTCCCTGCCCGTGAAAATTTTTAAGAGAGAATAAGAAATAAAATACTTCTTTTTAAAGGCAGCCAGGTATTATAGGCCTTATTTTGAAGACAGAACTAAATTCCAGACTCTCGCTTGCTGTTTTTATTTGATGGCTCATAATGAGGGCTGGGAAGCCCAGAGTGAAACCTGCAGCACCTCTAATCAGGCTCTCATGGTTAACAAGGGGTGAGGACTTGTTTTTCCTTGTCTGGTGGGTGTTTCTCAGCTTCAGACTAAGGTTTCATCAAGTTTAGGAACAACTGATTCTCAAAGACTAGGAAGTTCAGGAGAAGCTCTGAGTACCCACCTGTGCTAAACCAACAGCTCGGCCAGGACCAGGGCTTCTCAAACTAGCTGTGAATGAATATCCAGAAAAACGAAACAAGCCATGTAAAATGCAAGCCTAATTTTTTTTTTTTTTTTTTTGAGACAGCTTCTCATTTTGTCCCCCTCAGTAGAGTGCTGTGGCAGGCTTCATAGCTCACAGCAACCTCAAACTCTTGGACACAGCAATCCTCTTGCCTTAGCCTTCCAAGTAGCTGGGACTACAGGTGCCCGCCACAATGCCCAGCTAGTTTTTTAGAGACTAGGTTTGCTCTTGCTCAGGCGGGTCTCGAACTCCTGAGCTCAGGCAATCCACCCACTTTGGCCTCCCATAGTACTAGGATTATAGGCTTGAGTCACTATGCCGACTCTATGCAAGCCTAATTTTATTTTTTTTATTTATTTTTTTTTTTTAGAGACAGAGTCTCACTTTGTTTAGAGACAGAGCCTCAGTAGAGTGCTGTCACGTCACAGCTCACAGCAACCTCCAGCTCCTGGGATTAGGAGATTCTCTTGCCTCAGCCTCCTGAGTAGCTGGGACTACAGGCACCTACCACAGCACCAGGCCATCTTTTTGTTGCAGTTTGGCCGGGGCCAGGTTTGAACCCTCCATCCTTGGCATATGGGGCCGGCGCCATACTCACTGAGCCACAGGTGCCGCCCGCCAGCCTAACTTTAAAAAACATTATTAGATTAGCTAGACATAAAATTACTGTCAAGTTGCGATGAAAGTTTTTTTTTTTTAATATTCACTCTCAATTTCTAAAATTAACTTTATGTGAGCCAGTAAGTTTGATTACCTGTCCTGGTTCACAGACCACACTCTCTGTAGCAGTGGTGTAATGGAAACAGGGACCCCAGTTCAAGCCCTGGCTGCTTCACTTACTAGTTTTGCAACTGGGGCAGATCATTCTCATCTGAAAAGTAGAAATACTCCCCTATCCAAGGTGAGTGTGAAAATTAAACGAGATTTTGTCTAACTTTTCACATCTATCGCAAAGTTTAGAAAACACAATGTGGCCGGGAGGAAAGGTTACCCTGGGAGAATAGCCAAAGCAGGCTGTTTTCCGTAGCCATAAGTGGGTTGCCGAGCAGTGTAAGTTTTTAGATGTCTGATCAGTCGGCCACGGGCGTCTGTCAACGATGAGAATCTTTGGGAGAAACTGACCACAGCAGGGCTTGTATGGAAGCTGGGAACCTCCATTTCCAGCTGCCTTCTTGGTTTTCCTGAACCTTCAGGGTTGCTCTTTCTGCTCCCAGCTTTTCTTTTAGGAAAACTTTAGGAGGAGCTTCCATTTCTTTCTTGATTTTCTTGCCTGTGTTATAGCTGGAAATGTGTTGCCAAAGTGTTCTCCACCAATAATAATAACAATGAAACAACAATAAAAAAATAAGAAATGATAATGACTTCTTCCTTGTTGAGCCTTTGAAATGATATTTCAACAAGATTTCTCTTTGATGCTATTGCGGACTGACTTCTCCTCCTTGAGGTCCTGTGGTCCTGCCAAGAGTTGTGACATTTAGGCCTAGAGAAACAGGAGCCAGATTTCAAGTTATTGCAGTGAACCTAGCTATACAACTGGCTGTTGTGAGGCCAGTTTCTGCCACCCAGGAGCCTGAGGGCAGGGCTGAGATTCTTCCTGTCCTGGGAAATGTAGGACAGTATTTGACTCTGGTCCTAGAAGGAAGTAGGAATAATAATAATAGTAGGCTCTGGTCCTAGAAGGAAGAGGAATAATAATAATAATAGTAGGATATTAATAATAATAGCATGAGATTTAACCTTTCCATGTACCTCCACTATGCCAAGCATGGTGCTAAGTACTTTACATTTATTAATTCTCTGAGTCCTCAAAATAAGGAGGGTACATACTATTGTTTCCATTTTACAGATGAGGAAAATGAGGCTCTGGTGAGGAGGCAAGAGAACACAAATTAGAAGTAGCAGAGCCCTGATTTTGAACCCAGGCATATCTGACTTGAATCTGTCCTCTCAATCATCTACCTGGTGATTTTCAAACTTGAATGGACATAAGAATCACCAAGGGAACTTATACAAACTGCAGGTGCCCTGGTCCTGCCCCAGACCAGTGAAGTAAGAACGTCAGGGATGGAGGTGGGTGTCAGTAGCTCGCTGCCCACAGCCTTCTTGGCGCTGGGGCTTCCTGGGAGCAGGCAGGCAGCGGGACCACAGCTGCAGGAACAAGCGGAGTCAGCAGTATAGGAAGCAGTGAAGACCCAGAGCTGGGCGAACAGGCCAAGAAAGTCTTTCCCCATGGAAGGCTCAAATTCTAGGGGTGTCATTTATTCCTGCTTAGAAACCAAACACCACTGCGTGGCTGTCACGAGAGACCTTGGCAGCTAATGAGCTCGTGACAAGCCTCACCAGAAATTGTATTTAAAGATGAAATGAATGCATAAGTCTGTTTATTGATTTTCCAAATGTTTTCTGAGTGCCTTGTACACAGTAAGCCCTGTGGCGGTCTCTGGGGACACGCCAGGATGGAATACTAAGCTCCCAGAATGGATTGGGTCTGCCATATGTTTAGTGACACTTCACTGGCCAAATGAAAACCTGTCTGTTAGCCGTGTCCCCAAGGCTGTCTGTGGAAGGGGCTCTCTGTAAGGAGCCACTGTGGATAGGGGTGAAGCTGCCTGGCAGGGAAGGCCACCCTGAGTCCTCGGGCCTGTGGGGAGCAGGAAGGAGCCCCTTTTCCCAGAGAGAAGGTGCTACAGGTGCAGGGCTATTTTGGCCCATCCTTTCTCAGCATTGTGGCTTCACACAATGAAGGGACATTTCCTGTTTGGGTTGGTGGAATATTGAAAAGACTTGGGCAGAAACACAGGATATGGGGAACTCTGAGACACCTCTTCTCCACCCCCACCCCCCCAGCCCCGACTCCAATAGAGCAAGCCACAGCCCAGGTCACAGTGAAGTTCATAGACTTTGAAGTCAAACAGGCCTGGATTCAAATCTAGACTCCACCATTTACTAGCCGTATACCCATAGCTAATTAACTTATCTTGCATGCCCCATGGCATCCCCGTGTCCAGGAGAGCACCTGGGTCAGGAAATGTTTATCAGAGAAGCCTCAATTGCTTGTCTGTTAAGTGGGAACAATGCTGACCCCCTAACATTGTAAGGATTAAATTCGGTCGTATTTCTGGAGAATTGCATACTTGGCATGCAATAAAAACCCTTACTGGGTGGTAGTTGTCACTGAGGTGATGAGCTAGAGGGACCTTCTCTGCTGAATTACCTGGGGCTTTGCACAGGCCAGCATAGGGAGAATCACCGCAGAGCCCAGAGCTGGGAGGAGAGACCCAGAGAGATTCCCTCAGTCACAGAGCTAGGGAGAGGCCTGTAGGGTGGTGGAGAGAATGGGGATGTTGAAAAAGAAACCACATTAGCATAAGTTCTGCAGGGGACAGGCCCTGCCAGTGTTTAATTCAGCTGTTAGGGCAAGATGGGAAATGAAAGGGAAACTAAATTGCTATTTTATGTCTAGGTGACAGTTTCCACCTCCGCCTCTTGGCTCTGGAGTAAACAGTAATTATGTATCAAGGCAAAGGGAGCTTTAACTGGCAGTATCCTTAGAAGAATGTGGGCTGTGAACTGAGATTTTGTCTTCTTCTCTCTCTTCTTCCCTTTCTGCCCCTACCAGGTGATCTGGTCTCCCGAGCCATGCACCACATGCAGGGGCGCCACCCCTTGTGTCCAGGTGCCAGCCCTGCCCGCCAGGCCCGCCAGCCGCCACAGCCCATCACCTGGTCCCCTGATGCCCTGCACACGCTCTACTACTTCCTGCGGTGTCCACAGATGGAATCTATGGAGAACCCCAACCTGGACCCCCCAAGAATGACCCTGAACAATGAACGGTAAGGCTCTTCCTTGGGCTGAGCACCTGGTAAGACTTGCTCCCAAATGTGTGTTGACTGACTACCTGACTCACCACCAACAGAAAGGCGCCCTGGAGCTGCTGTTAAGAGGAAAAGCAGTTAGGACAGGTGCTGAGTGGTAACTGGCCCTCAGTCAGTGGTGGCTGTCACCTCTTTGATGGTGATGTCACTGCTGTCATCGTGTTGTCAGAGATCTTGGGCATGTGTTGCTTCATTCACTCATTTCACAGATGTGACCATCACAGCCCTGGCAGTTCTTTGAACTTCCAGCAGGTTAGTGATTGAACAGCCCCAGCACCCAAGGTTGCAGCTCCCAGTTCTCTACAGGGGTCCATCCTTTTCCAGCCATGGGCACAGCTGCTAAGGACAGATGTACAGGTTGTGTACTGCACAAGGGGACCCAAAGAGGGGCCTGAGTAGGTGATGTAGGTAGGGCCATGTCAGCCTAAGGACAAGGTGCCTTTTCTAATGGGTCTACTCAAAGAGCTGTCTTTTTGAAATCTTCTCCCTGGAAAATATGCTTTTTTCTAATTTGCTCAAAACACCATATATGCTGGCATAAGCCCCGCCTGGCAGGCCCCACATGACCACTTAAGGCAAGGTCCGCCTGTGGGCTCAAGAATTGTGTGCTCGAGAGAGTAGAAAAGTCTCGTGTTTGGTTTAGGAAGCCCCATGTGTGTACACTCACCACACAGCGGGGCTGGGAAGAGGCAGAAAGCTCAAAGGACCTGGCAGCCAAAGGCGCGAAGGCACTTTATCAAGTGTTTACCATGTGCTGGGTACCACGCTGCACCCTCTACAGGGTTGTGCTCCCTGAATTGCCACGCCACAAGGAAGGAGGCGCAGAGAGACGGTAACTGGCCGTGCCACGCAGGCTGTGCCCTCCACCATACCATCTGCCGTCAGAAGGAGCGCAAAGCAATAGTGACCCACGTCTCTGGAAAGCGAGGGGTAAATACAAGGTCGAGCCAGGCCACACTGGGCTTGATGCAGAGCAAGGAGGCCGCAGGTGGAGCCCAGAGTCCTGAGAGCGGCAGGCAGCAGGAGGTGGGGCCAGGGTACAGATGCTGAGCCCGGCTGTTTCTGCTTTGTAGATGAGTGCTGCGGTTGCAAGGCTTGGCTGGAGGAGAAAGGGCAGGAAAACATCTGGGGAGGAGGAGGCGGAGGAAGCTGCTTGCTGTTTGGCAAAGTCCCCAAGGGCACGGGGGCCAGGTCTGGTCACCCAAGCAAAAGAGCCCCCTCAAGCAGGTGATCTTCTGCTGGAACCTTCTCTGGCCCTCCGGGGAGGTCCTGCCCCCCTGCCCTCCCCCCCTGCACTCTGACACACGGCAGCGGGGTTCTTCGTGACCCGTGTCTCAGGTCCGTGTGTGGTTGTAACAGCTGAGTTGCACAGCACCGCACACATATGCATGTATTTAGACAGCTATTTATTTAAAAACCACACTGTCTGCCACACAAATAAATTGGTAGCAAAGGTATTTTTCCATGAATCATTTCAAATGAGTATTAGTTATGTGGGAGATTGGAGCCACCATTAGGAAAAAATAGGATCCAAAATTTTTTAATTTTAACACCAAAAGGAAGACACCCTAAAAATACCGGGCAAGCAGACAGCCTGACGGCTGTCCAGTGACCTGGCTGCCAGCCGTGAGCAGACCCTGCCGCCCGTTGGCTCACTCCACCCTGGAGGCCCTGGGCTGAGCTCACAGCACTACAGCAGGCTCGGCTGGGCCCACAGCCCCCCAGGCCCCACCGCCCAAGGTCCTTACCGGGGCTCTGAGGGAGTACTCTCTCCTGGTACAGAAAGTAACCTGAGTGTACCGGGGTTCCAGAGTGACAGAGTTTTGCTTTGGTGAGTTTGATAATATCTGTCTCTCTCTCTACTTCATTCCCTTGAAGCTCCTTCTGTCCCACTAGGAGCCTGGGGGACTCAGTCCACCTGGCTGGACTTAGAGACCCTACTTCAGGTGTGACAGTGTGTGTCTGGCTGTAGAGGCCTTCTGTCCATTAGGGCCATGTGTGACCACAACCACACAAGGAGGTGACACATGTGTATCCCTTTTGTGTGGGGCTCACTGTGGCTTTCCCTGCTAGGTGCCCCTTCTGCACTGCTGGGGGAGGCCTTGGCATCTCTCTCTGCTAGCACCTTCTCCCCGGGGCTGCCTCTCTGGGTTTGGGTGGGGAGACGCTGGGAGGAGGCAGTTGCAGAGACAGCCGGAGCACAGGGTGGCAAGCAGGGTGGCTTGGCATGGCAGGGAACAAGAATTCCTCAAGTTGTTGCGTCTGCTGCTGCCAGGGAACCTGGTGCATCAGAGCACAGAGCACGGGCTCTGGGGCAGAGGCCTGAGCTCAGGTACATTCCGGGCCCCTCTGTGCCTCAGGCTCCTCACCTGCCAAGTGGAGCTCTATAATTAATTCTGTCTGGGAGGACAAAGTGAGACCACATAATGCTCTTCCTTTTAAAGGACATTTCTACCTACTTATTTTATGCCCACGACACATCAGCAATGGAGGTGCTCTCATGTCCTTTTTACAAATGAGGATAGGAGGGTATAGGGTACCCAGCTGGCACATGGCTGGGCAAGGATTTGAGGAGGTCCCTCTGACCTCAAAGCCCTTGCCTTTCTCTGAGCCAGGCTGTGGCTCTCCCAGGTGGCTGCTGAGACCTGATCTGAGGGCTCTGAGACACCCAGGGTGAGCCCACCACCCTCATCACCCCAGGAAAGCATGCAGCCAGGCCCTCATGGGAGGCCTTTCCCACTGGCAGCTTTGTGTCCCAGGCACCAGCCAGGAACGAGGCAGAGTCTAAAACACAGGATTAGTCCCAGCGGTTATGCTGCAGACTGTGTTGTCACCCGAGATCAAACTCAGAAAGTGAAAGAACCCCCAGTCAGGGACCCAAGAGTTTGCCCAGGGAGATTGGAGAGCCTCTTCTCCCAAGGTCAGGGTGAGAATGGACAGGCATCTGTTTAAGCATGGTCCTTACTGGTCATGCCAGAGGCAGAGGGACAGGCCGGCAGAGAATCCTGGGCACAGGATATACCTCCCTGGTCACCACTCCTGAGGAATGAGGAGAGCTTGCTGGCAGGTTGCTGGAAGAAAACGTCACCAAGCAGAGAAGATAGAAAGACACATGTGGTCTGAGGTGGAGAAGGACTGAGGTAGATAGGGGGTGACCGAGTCTCTCCCTCAGAGCTGGGGTGCAGGGGGCTCCAGAGTGCCTCTACCAGCAGCAGCAGAGAAGCCAGGCCCTGGGAGTGGTCAGGCAGGGAACGCAGGGATGGCTGAGGGCCACTGGTCCACAGAGGAGTCCATTGCTTATGCCTGAGGCCCTGGCCTCTGCCTGGAGCCCCTTCATGGTGGGGAGGACACCAAACCAGCAGGAGCACGGGGACCTACCCAGAGTCTGGTTTTAGATGGAGCCTGGGCACAGCTGTGATTCTGTGTGAGGAGGGAACAACTGTTCAAAGGCATGCATTTGAGGTCTACCTTGTCGCTTTTCATGACCTTCAACCAGTCACTTAACCTCTTCAAGCCCCGGGTTCTATAACAACCAGCATTTAGTTCTTAGAACCACCTCTCAGGTGTGACGATGGACCAAGCTAACTTACTTTTAGAACTGTGCCTGGGACACAACAAACGCTACCTCACTATGAATTCGTTCTTACGATTATTGACCAGATGGCCTGTGTTAGGTAGGGGAGCGGCATGTGCAGAGCCCCCAGGCAGCAGGAAACGGGGCGCCCAGCATAGGTGTGGGGAGACCACGGGCAGCCTGGTGCAGAATGGCGCACAGGGGTGGCAGGACCCTGTGGAAGGAGAGGGCTGAGCTCCTGGCCAGGAAGGTCCCGTTCCCAGCAGTCTACTCCTTTTGATCGTCTGGGTTTTATTTGACCCTCTCAGGACCTGAACTCTTCCAAATATGAGGGTGGCAGAGGGTCCAGGAAGCCCCTCCCGTGCTGCTTGACACCCCAGACACCCCAGGCCGGCATGGTCTGACGGTTCTATGCCCAGACTGGTCCAGGAGAGACCAGCCGCTAGTGTGATCCTAATCTCAGTCTCCAATTCCCGTAGAGCTCTTTCTGCTGGGGCTGCTAGGGCCTTCTCAGAGGCTGAAGCCTCCGTCCAGGTGGGATCCTGGCAGAAGATTAAGTGTGTGTCCAGCCCAGCTCTTGGCTGCCCTCTTCTATGTCACGCTGGCCAAGAAGATTCCCACAAGTACAAGAACAGAATTTAGTAGAGCTGAGCCAGCCCTGGGGACTCCATGCCCTCCACCATGCCGAGACTGCCCCAGGGGCGGAGGCTGCCAGGAGCATCTCAGGTCATCCCAGAGGTGTTATCTGTGCGGCCTCCGGCAGGGTGACATGTCAGCTCATCTTCTGCGCCTTGAATCCTCTTCGGTAAAGTGGTGACCACAGTAAGCCGGCTACAGTGGCCAACAAGAAAGTAACTCAGCACCTGGTCCATAAAAAGAGCTTATTAAACGGCAGCTGCCATCCCTCTCCTCTCGTTATAATGATCAGAAGCACATAGGAATGCCATGTTATATCAGTACAACTGCTCGTAATGCTACTGTTCATATTGCTGCTGATATAGCCACTACCACTATAACTAATAATAATTATTAATAACGATTGATTTAACCACTAAGAGTGGTTACTCGTCTGCTGTTACAAGCACACTGCTGCTAGGGATTATAGCCAGCATTACTGAGCTCACATTAAGAAACAGATACCATCTTAAGTGCTTTACTTGTTAACTCATATTTCTCCCTGGACTTCAATAGATGAAATACAGTGGAGAAGGGATGTACGAGAATGTTGGAGAGTGGCCTGTGTGATTGAGTCTCCAGCTTAATGGAGGAGACAAAAAACAAGACAGAAGTAAGAAAAATTGATTAAAACCACCGGACGGTGTGAGAGGAAGCTTGGTCTCCTGATAAGGCATTAGGTCAGGGGCCTACCTGGATTTAAATCCCAGCTCTTCCACTTGCAAGCTGGGTAGCCTCAGGCGTGTCGTTTAGCCTCTATGCCTCAGTTTCTTCTTTTTCATAGGAGATTAATGGCAAACTCAGTAGTGATGTGGGGATCAATGAAGTGCGTGTACATAAAGCAGTTAGACTAGCAGGTACACACGGCATCAAGTATCATCATCTTCACCGTCACTGTCTCATTCAAGAGGATGCTCGAGAAGGCTGGAGTGCGGGTATCATCAGAGCAGACCTGGGGTTTTTTAACTTGGCCTTCAATGATAGCCACAGAAGATAGGCAGAGGGCACAGGAGTTGTTTCAAAGCGCATATTTCACAACAGAAATGGATCTATATTTTAATACAAAAATTGAGTGTTTTTTTTTTTTAATTCCTCACTGATTATTGTTTATCTAAGCAGGTACTTTGAAGTCAAGCTCTAGGTCGGTGGTTTCCCAGGGGAGAAGTGCATCCTCAGAGATGCTGTGGGATGAAGTCACACCCCAGCCCCTTTTCCAGTTCCGTGATCCGAGCAAGTCGTGTTACCTCTCAGGGCCTTGGTTTCTTCCTTTGTAAGGTGGAGACCCAAGCAGTGCCTGCTTCCTAGGGTGGCTCCTTAAGTTCTGGGGAAATGCCCCTGACACAAGCACAGAGCCACATCAGGGCGCCTCTTTGTTCCATTCCAGATGCGGAAGGGAGACAAGCGCTTTCCATAAAGAAGCCGTGCCCACGGGCAGGCTGTATGTGCAGTCTAAAGAAACGGGCTCGTTAATCTTTTCCGCAGCTTGTGAAAGTGTTTTCTTATCAAATAATAGAGATGATGGCAGTGGTGGCTTTATGCTACTGACTTGTGAGTCTCTTAAATACCATTTCAAGAAGATTTGCAATGTTAAGCTCTTTTCTCTTTTTCCTCTCCCCCATTTTTGTGCATTAAATTTCCATCTGTTTATCCCAAATGGAAGTAAATGAAATAAGAATAGCTATTGGGTGAATTAAGTACTCATTTCCATGTGTTCCCCAGACTGGCATAAACAATAACCTCTGCAGTGACTTTGTCTCTAATCTCCGGAGCAGCCCCTCCCACCCTCAGGCGTCCCCCTCATTTTGCCCTTTTTGTTTCCTCCAGAGCACCTCTTCTCCCTGAAATTACCTTGCTCATGTACATTCCCCTCACTCTCTAGAATCTAACCACCGCCGGTCTGCCTTGCCTTGTTCCTGCTGTGTCCCCAGAATGAAGATTCCCTGGCATGTAGTGGGCAGTTAAATATTTGCTCAGTTAATGGGTTGGGTTCTTTGGAATTAGAAAGGCCATGATATGGGTCCCTGCTCTGCCATTTACCAACTGTGAGACTTTGAGTGAGTTGTTAGATTTGCTTAGCCTCAGTTTCCCCAGCTTGAAATGGAAAATGACTTGACCTACTTTCAGGCAGAGGCAGGTGGAATGCTTGAGCTCAGGAGTTCGAGACCAGCCTGAGCAAGAGTGAGATCCCCATCTCTACTAAAAATTAAAAAATTAGCCGGGCGTTGTGGTGGGCGCCTGTGGTCCCAGCTACTGGGGCAGCTGAGACAAGAGGATGGCTTGAGCCCAGGAGTTGGAGGTTGGTGTGAGGTATGAGGTCACAGCAGTCTGTGAGGGTGACAAAATAAGACTCTGTCTCCAAAAAAAAAAAATCCACATAAGACAACAAAGTCAGCAGGGGGGGAATTTTTTTTTTTTTAGAGACAAGAGTCTCACTTTGTCACCCTCGGTAGAGTGTCATGGTGTTACAGCTCACAGCAACCTCCAGTTCTTGGGCTTAGACGATTCTCTTGCCTCAGCTCCCAAGTAGCTGGGACTACAGGAGCCCGCCACAATGCCCAGCTATTTTTTTGTTGCAGCTTGGCCAGGGCCGGGTTTGAACCCACCACCCTTGGTATATGGGGCTGGTTCCCTACGCACTGAGCCATAGGCACTGCCCAGATAATTTTTTTTTAATAAAAATCACATCTACTCAAAATGCATGTTTTTTTCTCCTTCTTGTGTGCCCCTCCCTTCTCTAATTTCTGCCCTAATTCCATCTTAATTCAGCCCTGACAGTAGCCTGGGAACCAAGTGAGGAACAAAGAGGGTGAGGTAGACCCAGCTGTCACAGAGCACTTGTTAAGTGAGGACTATTTTGGATCAAGATATCTACAACCTTTAGCTTTATCACAACCCACTGCCTAAGGATTTTAAAGAGCTCCACAAACTTTATTTCATTACCCACTGGTCGAAGACCAAGAGCAGACTGTCAGTCACTGTAAAGCTGGTCTTCCTGTGTCCCTGGCCCCACATTGGCCGGCCTGGCCACAGTGCCTACACACGATGGGCTGCTGTTGCCAAGGGTCGAGCTTGGGAATGACCTGACCAGATTTATTTTTACGTGGACTAGAAGCATCTAGACAAAACTTTCAATACACAGCTCTCTAGTAAATCCTCATGTTAGCTCTTGGAAGCTATTACCATTCTCGATTACAGCAAGTGGACGAAGGCCTCGAGGCTGGAAGAGGCAGACCTGAGCTCGGGTCTGGACGTGTAATTGCCGTGAATTCGATTGTTTGGAGTGGTAAATCCCTTTCCCTCCCTGGGGAGGGAGGGCAAGACCCAGCAGCACCTCTTCCCCAAGTGACTTGGGCAGCTTGCTCTCAGCACCCGGGACAAGTTGGCAGTCTCCAGGTAGCCAACCTGCCGGTGGGCATCTGCCCAGCATGGGAGAGGGAGCCAGCCAGGGATTTGGGGCAGGAAGTGGTAGTGCCAGATACCAGGGGTAGGAGACAGGATGGGGTCCTGGCCTGGCCCCTGACGAGTGCCTCCAGGGGCTGCCTGTTGTATACAACTTCCTGTCCCATTGTTGGTCCCACCATCCTCAGAGAAAAGACCACTGGGAACTTCTGGCCTGGGGGCGCGGGGACTTCATTCATCTGGAGTGTTTTTGTAACACTGGCAGCAACAATCCCCTTTGTCCGCTGTCTTGCCAGGATTCTTGGTGCAGGGAAATCCCAACTCTAAAGGGACTTGGTTTTGCTTTCTCAAGGAAGGCAGCTTCTGAGTTTTCAGACCCTGAGGATGGGGCAGGGTCGGGAGCTCAGGCAATACCTGGAGCCGAGTGGGGCTGGTTTCTGACTTGCCGCAGCTCTTCAGCTTCTCTCCTCCAAGACCAGCAGCCCCTGACAGCTGTGGCTTGCCCCTCCCCCACCCTGCTGCTTTAATATTCTCAGATTTGGGGAAGAAGGATCTCGGGTACAAGGTGCATCCCTAAGGCTTTGGGGCCTGACCTTCTATTCCTGTGGAGTTCAGGGCCTGATGAGAGTGGAAGCTGGCATTTGGACAGAGGGGTGAAGGGGCCCTGAGGCAAGCCTTCTCTCCTTCATGCCTTGGACTAACCTCTGAAAGCCTCAGTTTCCACATTTATGGGTATAAACTATAGACTAATAATTTTACCTCCCTTGTAGGGTGGCTGTAAGGGCCATATGCCAAATGGCTTCATGCTTACCAGGCACACAGTAGGTCCTCCGTTAAGTCTTAACAGTGTGGCTTAGTTGCTCAGAAGCCAACACCAGAGTCTTCCCCAGGGCTGCCCTTGGGTGTGGGTGTGGAACCCGGGAGGCCCCATCCTAGGAGCTGGGCTTCCTTTTCCTCCTCTGGCTGAACTGGAGCACACTCCCCTCACCTCAACAACTCAGGTCAAAATCACCACTGTCCGCCCTCAAGAACCCCCATGCCCCTGCCTCTTCTAGAAGTTTCTAGAAACCCTTCCCCTGATAGTTTGAATGGATCATCTTCCTGCCTCAGCCTGGGGGAGTTGGGAGGTCACCTGGCTGAATCCAAACAGAATCCCTTATGCCAAGAGACTGAACAAAAGACCCTGTCCCATCCCGCTGCCCAGCATGTGTCTGTAGGATAAAGGAAGCAGGACAGCTAAGCCTTGGTGTCTTACCGAGCCTGCCTCATTGGCAGATGCTAATAGGTGGTGGCAAGTGCCCTTGGGAGGGAAGCGTTTGAGCAGGTTGGAAGTCCCCGCCTGTCTGGCTTCCATATGGTGAAAGGGCTTGTGGTCTCTAGTTGGCCCCAGCAGACGCTAAGCATGGGAGAAGAAAGTGGGTCCCTGGCACAGGGCAGCAGCAGGTGTGGCTGGCGGGCTGAAGGGAGACACTCCCCAGCTAGGTGGGGAAAGGCCTGCTTTCACATCCTCAGTCTCGGCTGTGTGGGAAGCGGAGATATTCTGGCCTGCTGGGGCAGCCGTGCCAGGGAGCTCTGGCCTGGAAATGGGGCAGATGCCCTGTCCCTCACATGTAGGAGAGGGCGGAGGGGCGGCAGCCTGCAGGGAGTCTCCACTGGACTCCCAGAAACTGCCTTGGCCCTGACCTGTTGAGCTCCAAGTTGGAAACATTCTTATCTAGGAAATATTTCCTTTGTTTCTGAAGAGAATCTTTTGCCAATACCCACGCCAACTCAGGCCACTAGGAGCAAAAGTCAGAGCAGTTCCCTCTTTCCTGAGAGAGCTCTGGAGCCTGGAGTCGGAGCAGCCTCTGCAGACACCTGAGCTTCCAGAGGACTCTGCCTCTAGGCAGGAGACATGTGCCTCGTGTTTGTCAATTGAAAACCTGACTTGGTAACTTGGGCTCCTGCGCTGAGGGATGGGGACAGCAGCAGGCAAAACAGTCTCTATATTCAGAGAAGCTGCAGACCAGAAACCATTCAAACCGAGTCATTGCAAATCAGTGAGTGCACTGTGGGTTCCGGACGCGGTGCTGAGTGGGGTGGCAGGGCCTCCCCCACCCCAGGCAGCAGGAGCTGGCAGGGGGCCGAGTACCCGCTTCGAAGTGACCATATGTTCTGTTTGCCCAGCACGGTTGTAGTTTATGCCTGGGTTCCCGCAGAGCTGGCAATAGCACTACTTTTCCCTCTCAAAAGTCATCCAGTTTGCACGGGGTACAGGGCTCATGCCTGTAATCCCAGCACCCTGGGAGGCTGAGGCAAGTGGATTATTTGAGTCCAGGAGTTTAAGGTAGCTGTGAGCCATGACACCATAGCACTGTATGGAGGGTGACAAAATGAGACTCTGTCTCACAAAAAACAAAGTCTCTAGTTTGGGTGACAAATTATGGTTACTGAGCCTCACGCCTAATGCCATCCTTAAGATGACAGACGTGGGCCAGGGCCAGACGACTCATCTGAGAGCCACGGAGCGTCCCCTGTAGGAGCTCAGACTCAGGGGCACACCGTCTGGGCTCACAGCCCAGCTCTGCCACTCCCTGGGTGTGACACAGGCAGGTTACCTCACCTCTCTGGCCCTCGGTTTCCCCACGTGCGAAATGGGAATAATAATAGTACCTGTGTCATACGGTAGGTATGAGGGGTAATTGAGTTAGTATGGGAAAAGGGCTGGGAACAGTGCCATGTCCTGTTACTCCCAGACACCTTGAGCGTGTGGCATTTGACCTCCCACCCCTCGGCTCCTGGAAGAGCCTGAGGGCAGCCCCTGGGAAGAGGCGGGGGGCTCGCCAGCAGCTCTTCAGGACTCCGTTTGTATCCAGTGTGCATCTGGAGCTCTATGTAGCGTCTCTAATCTGTACCAGATGAGCTCTAATAAGAAAAGTGTATTTTCCCCACAGAGAGCCCAAAGCCCACCTCAAGTAGAAGTCACCTGAGCGGAACTGCTGTGGGGTCGGCTGTACCTCTGAGGCAGCCAGGTTGACAGAGAAGATAGGACGGGGTCCCAGGAGGGGAACGGGCCCAACTCGGACTCTATGAGGAGCCAAACCATTCTGGTTTACCAAGCGATTCTAGAAAAATAATTACTCCAAGATGTGAGCCTGACTAGAATTGCTTCCTTTGTGCGGGGAATGGAATCTGACATCAATGGGACAATGTTGGTTTTATTCTGCATGGATGTTTTGGTTTGGTTTTAGGCCACAGCAGCTCTGCAAAAACCTTACGGAAGTTATGGTGAGGGCCCCAGAGGTGGCACAGCCCTGCCAATTCCAACCTTCCCAGAGAAGTCTCTGTGTGGGGCTGTCACTTGGGTGGGAAATGCCTGGCATCTTTGCAAGCTCCCTATAGTGCCACTTCACATAGTGCCCAGCCCCAGCCCAGCCCAGGCAGGAAGGCAGGGGAGGGCCTTGGGAGCAGAGAAGGGAGAGTCTGGGAGGAATTAGCATAGGCAACCCCTGGCCTTGGCTCTGACTCCCTTTGAAGGTGGGGTGAAGTCAGTGGAAGAATTTAGGGCCAAAGCCGAGAACATCATAGCCACCTCCTCCCTCTATCATCATCTCTGGCTGGTCCTTTCCCGGACTTCAAGGGTGCATGGAGGCAGGGTGAGGCAGAAGATGATGGGGAAACCCACTGGGGAACAGGTCTGAGGCATAATACCCTCACCAAGTCCGTATCCCAAAGCCCCGTGTGTGCATGGCCACAGGTAGGAGTTTAGCTGTCTCCTCTGAGCTAAGCTCAGTCCTGGTCTTAAGATCCTTCCCATCTGGCAGGAACGGGTGCAGAGGGCACACACCTACTGGCTCCAACCCACCAGGTTGGGAACAGAGGTGTGAGGCTTTCTTGTGCCTGGGGCTTGGGTTGCATGGCCTCTGATCACAGGCCAGTGACCCTTCTGCCAACCTGTCTTGCTCCCAGGCCCCTGCACACCTCAGAAAAGAACAGAGCTTGCTTTGAGCTAGAAATTGGAGGCGTTTCCTGTTTCGTGTTGTTAAGACACTGCTTATAGAACTGTAATCCCAATAAATCATATGCTTGCTGAGTGGGGCAGGGTTTATTTTTATGTTTTTCCAGGCTGCAGGGACCTCTTAAAACCAAGGCTTTAAGAAGTTTATTCTCTTTCACTTTTTTTAAGGGGGAAAAATGGCTTTTGCAGGCCTGGTCCTGTTGCAGGGCCTTGTGTGACCCTCAGATTGGTACAATCGGGCACATCTGTGTGATTAAGAGAGATGGAGAGAGGTGACTGGGGACACCTGGGTCTGGCATCCCTATTGCTGCTGAACTGGCTGTGTGACCTTGAGCAAGGTACTTGGCCTCTCTGGGGTTTCTTTCCTTCCTCTAGCAACAAGAAGAGAGGAGGTAGCCGGAGAGTTCCCACGCTCTTCATATAAAAAGAGCCATTTTCATTGGCGTATTCAGAGGCTCTTCCCACATGATAATAGCCGTCCTTTCATGCACACAAAGACAAGTGCTACCGTAAAGCCAATGGCCCTTTTCAGTGGCTCTGTCCATCACAGCGGTGACAGGATTTGTTTGCAAGTGCGTGTGTGACAGACGGTATTTAGATTAGGCCCAAACAGCACTTGGGACGTATTGGGCTACAGATCTCTTGATGCCATTCCCTGCCCCCCCAGCAGCCACATGTGCCTGTGCCCCACAGCCCCTGGGTCTACACCCCTCTTTGCTGCCCCTTCCCCTGTGTGGGTTCTTCACTGCCAAGGCCAAGAGGCTGTGCTGCCAGAAACAGTTTCCAGCTCACACTCGACATAGTGGTTGCATTTGTTTTCTCTGCTTTATGAGCTGGGCTGGAGTAGGTGGTGGGCAGCTTGCTGGCAGGCCCCTGCAGGCTTTACATGTTTATACTTGCCATGGGGGGAAGGCAGGGAGTTGGCTGGACTTTCAGAAGGCTGGAGCTGAGGCATTTCATTGAACCAGATTCCTATGGCCTCTTCTGCTATTATATATTTCCTCTATCAACAGATACCAAGCTAGAAATAATAGTTAACGTTTATGGAGAATTCACCACGTTCCAAATGGCTGTGCTAAGCACTTTATGTATGTGTTTCCGGTTGTCTTGCGAGGTGGTCCTGTTATTTATACCCATTTTGCTGATGTAGCAACTGAGGCTGGGACAGGTGAGGTAACCGCACAGAACCACACAATTTAATCTGGGAACACACTAGATTCCATCCCAGGCAGTCTCCCTCTGAAGCCCACGCACTCGATTTCTGTGGGTGGCGACTGGTATGTGACATCTGTGAAATAAAAACAATGGAGAAAGTCCAGAAACCACTCACTTAAGCAGTTCTTTCTTTAATAGAATAAAAGGCCCAAAAGAGGATAGTGATCTGTCCAAGGTTACAGAGCCAGTTCAGTTTTATCAAAGAAACCAGAACTTTCTCCCAGTGAGGTTGCTGCAGGGAAGTCATCTAGGATCCTGGATTCCTGGGCCAGGACTATACGTGCAAACCGCAGGCAACTCAGGACTCTCCAGACCCTGCGTCCCAGGCCTGACTGCTATTCCCAAGCAGTGTCACCCTGGGGGTCTGCTGTTGTCTTCTAGGGCAGTGGCCTCAAAGGGTGGTCCAAGGCCCCGGGGGGTCCCAGAGACCCTCTCCAGGAGTCCACAGGGTTAAAACAGTATTCACAATAAGATGGTACTTGCCTTTCACTCTTGTTTTCTCCCAGGGGTCTGGGGGAGTTTGCAGAGGCTGTGTGACAGAATGATGTCATCCCCCTGACAGCCAAGCGGGTTCTAGCGTGTGTATTCACACGTTCAACATTTTGTCAGTTATAATTCCTGATGTGATCAATATCAGTAGAGTAACACAAAAAAGCTCCTCGAGGTCCTCGGTACTGTTTAAGAGTATAAATAGGGATCTGAGAACCCCCCAAAAAAGATTTTTTTGAAAACCACTATTCTGAGATATATGGAACCCAGCTAAGGGACCGTTCAGCAGGGAGAAGGGCTGAATGAGGGGCTTCCTTCAGCCCTGATCTGTTCTCTTGGTTCCGGGACAGCAGACGTCTGCGTTCTGCAAGAAGTGGGAAACGGCCTCCCTCTCTGGGAGGGAGCAAAGCAGAGAGACCTCGAGGGCCACGCTCATCAGCTGTTCCCAGCCTTGCTGCTCCCACCCTTTCACCCCGGAGTTAGGCCGCGGCCACTCTGTTGTAGATGGGAGTTTTTGTAGGGGTTTTCCTGAACGTGCAGTAAAGCAGGCCAGATCGTCTCAGTATGTCCCACGGGCTAGATGAAATTACCAGAAAGGAAACAGTAGCCTGGAACCCACAGCACTTGGGAAGGATGTTCCTGAAAAAGTGCTTGAATTATTTATGATGTTACTTTCCCATAGACACTGGCCAAGGAAGTGGGGAGGCCAGGGAGAAAAGCCTGCAGAGGTCAGTTGGGGGCTGACATGGATGGGTGCAGGTATAGGCGGGCACCAGATTTCTGCGTTAATGGAGCTCAATTTGGGAAACAGACCATCCTAGATTTTTAAGTGGAAAGGGATTTGAAGCAGGGAATCAGGTGTTCACAGAATAGTTGGAAAAGTACCAGAAGCAGGTTCTAGACTGAGCATCCAGAAGTGACTCCAAGGATAATACAGACCTCATTCATCAGGCAAGCTGGGTGCACGCCTTCCGAGAGACAGACCCTGGAGCTGTATTTGAATACACACCTGCTGCAACTCAGGATTGAAGCTAGAAGTCGAGGTTTTCCCCACTATCTTAGTCATTTCTACCACTGCCTCTGAAGCACCAGGAAGGTGGACACTGGAACATTCTGTAGGAACTAAAACAGCTCATGTTTTCATGATCTGGTTTGCTAACAGAAACAAGGTGGCCTCTGCTTTGCATTCATTTAACCAGACCTCATGAAGCTGCAACTTAATGGTAAAATCTAATTTGCACCCAGAACCCCAGCTGCAAAGGAGTCGGGGAAATGTCATTTTCAACTTTCCGCATCTCCAGCCAAGAAGGCAAATGAAGGCTGAATGAGCGATCTCAGGATCCGCCTTCTGAGGTTGTCTGTGCTGTGTTTTGCACATGCTGATGTATTATGCTGAGAAGCACGAAGCAGGAGAATCAATCAACACACGTGAGGAGACTTCAGGGTTTCCTCCAATTCCCTCTAAAATTTCCCCTCGTGCTTCTGGGAGATGCCTACTTACATCTTTGGCTTGGCTTTTGGGCACAATGGGAAAGCATGGCTGGCAAGTCTGTGAGTTATCTTTTAATTTACACTTCAGCCTACAGTGCCAATGGTTTAAATGAAGACTTCCTCAGGAATTAGAAGGGCTGATATATAGAAGTATGTCTCTAAGCTTGTCTTCTAGCCTAGCAATGTAAGAATTGTGAAATTCAAAAATACATTGGGGGAATGTAAGAGGTCATTTATAATCAAGGGAGATCTCGTAAGCAAAGAGAGAATTCATGAATGAATTGTTCCTTCCTAGACTACACAAGTTCCCCCCACTCTAGTGAGTCAATACTAGGCCCTTGAAAATTCCGCAACATTCTCTGTTGGGCAGAAACCTGATTTGTTTCGTAAGTGGAAACCTAGGGGTGTTGTGCTGTGCTCCTTTATACTTTTAATCAGCAAGCATTTACCAAGGACCTATTGTGTCAGGCCCTAGGCTTGGCATATTTTGGAGAATACGGAGATGAGGAAGGCATCATTCCTGTCCTTAGAAGGAATAGTCAGGAAGACTTCTGGAAAGAAGTGGCAATGGAACTGAGCCCTGAAGAATAAATAGTATCTAGACAGACAGAAGGGAGGGTACGTCAGTCCCATGAGGAGATAGGAGCAGGCAGAGTGGGCTTGAGGACCCTGAGTGCTGTGGTCTGACGTGTCATGGTGACAGTGGTGAGGTCCTGGGTATCCTTATTGCCAGTCTGGGGCCCTCTTGTTCCCATAGAAGAATACTCTCAGTGGACCAGTTAAGTGACTTAAACCCAGAAATATTTTCTGAAATGACAGAAGCAGTCCACCCACATGGCTTCCCAAATGAACTACCTTCAGGTCATATCTGATTCTAAATAGTCCCTGGCTTAGAATGGTTCGATTTAGAGTTTTTCAACTTTATAATGGTGTGAAAGTGATACACATTGAGAAGAAACTACATAGTACAGCCATTCTGCTTTTCAGGTTCAGTACAGCATCCAATAAATTACATGAGATATTCCTCACTATATTATGAAATAGGTTTCGTGGGCTCGGCGCCTGTGGCTCAATGGGCTAAGGTGCCAGCCACGTACACCTGAGCTGGTGGGTTCGAATCCAGCCCAGGCCCACCAAGCAACAATGACAGCTGCAACCAAAAAATGGCCAGGCATTGTGGTGGACGCCTGTATTCCCAGCTACTTGGGAGGCGGAGGCAAGAGACTCGCTTGAGCCCAGGAATTGGAGGTTGCTGTGAGCTGTGATGCCACAGCACTCTATCCAGGGTGACAGCTTGAGGCTCTGTCTCAAAAGAAAAAGGAAAAGAAAAGAAATAGGTTTCCCATCTAGGCTATATGTAAATGTTCTGGGCACGTTTGAGGTAGGCCAGGCTAAGCTATGACGCTCCATAAGCTAGGTGTATTAACTGCATTTCCAACTTAACAATAGTTTGGACAGTGGGTTTATTGAGATGTAGTCCTATCCGAAGCCGGAGAGTATCTGTATTTTCTTTGCTAGTTTTTTAAATAAAAGCGTTCTTTGCCACTAAGAAGAGAAACACGAAACTTTGGAGGGTGACCTAAGTTTTTCGAGGCCTGAGCGGGTATTCCAAGGGCAGTCTGTGGGTGACTCCCAGCTGTTGGCTGTGTAGTCGCCACAGAGAGAAAATGGATGTGTTTCCTGGTTTGGGACTTAGCTGCATGTCAAGGGGAGAGACAGTGGTGACAGCACAGGCCCAATGCTCCTGAGGGAGTGGGGGTGCCTGGGGGACTGGCTGCCTGCCCTGGCCTGGTGCCCGCTCCCTGGCATAGTTTGAAAGGAAGAACGAGGGTGGAAGCAGCAGGAGGGCCTGGGCACACAGGCAGGAGCTGGGAGGCGCCTTGGGTTGTCACCAGAGAGAGCGGTCTTATTCTTGTGACTCCCTATGGGAAGAGCTCCAGCCACTCTGGTCAGAGCTGCCTCAGTGTCCACCAAGTCATCAAGCCAAAGACTGGCCATTGGGGCCCCTCCATGGCAGTAAGACCTGTCAGACTGTGAGGGAGCCTCCCAAGTGTGAGGAGACACACACACCTTCTCCCTGGGTGGAAGTGGAAAGGTCTGGCAGAGAGGGTGGGGCCTGAGCCCAACCTAAGACCCAGAGTGCCCTGCATTCTGTGTGAATGGCGCCCCCTGGTGGCACAGGACGTGCTTGTAATGTCCAGGGAGTTTGCTGCTCTGAGGCCTTGCCGGAGGCCTCTCCCTGCTCTTGTGCGCTCTTGGTATCACACGGGCCACTAGGGCCATTCCTCCCTGAGCACCAAACTGGGGGTCTCCCTGGCCCTGGTACAGGGGGTGACATAGGAGTGGCCTCAGCCTAGGTGCCAGGTGAGGAAGAAGTGACTCTGAACTACAGATGTACAGGGTAACAAGCATCCTCCCAGTAGCCTTGGGACAGCCCCAAGAAGGAGGTGTCACCCACCTACCCACAGAGAAAGCAGGGTCAGGGTGTGGTTGTCATCCTGACATGCTGCTGGTGGCACGGCTGGCTTTGTAAACAGGCCTGTCAGACTCCGCTCTGCACAGAAAGAGGCCCAGAGACCCTGTGTGAATGCTCTAGAGAGGACAGGCTCCTCAGGTTCCGCTAACCACCCGTGACAGGGACCCGTGCATTAAGGGTACAGTCGGGGTTTCTGTGCACAGCAGGAGCAGGTCCCCTCGAAGGGGTGATGCATTCGGCGGCGGTCCTCTGGGCATGTACGTGCTGATCCCCTCCTGCCCTCAGGGCACGTCCGCCCAGGCCCGACCCTCTCTCTGTTGCCTCGCAGGCCCTTCATGCTGCTGCCGCCCCTGATGGAATGGATGCGGGTGGCCATCACCTACGCAGAGCACCGTCGCAGCCTCACTGTGGACAGCGGCGACATCAGGCAGGCAGCCCGGCTGCTGCTGCCTGGTCTGGACTGTGAACCTCGACAGCTCAAGTATGGAACCGGGGAACAGGGAGGCCTCACCATTCACACCTAACCCCTCCCTGCCCCTCTGCTTCTTCCTTCTCCTGGTGGCTGCGAGGGCGTCAGAGAGCAGGGGCTGCAACGCCTTCCAGCCGCTCACAGGGTGTCCTCTGCAGACACCAAAGCTGGGTGTCGGGAAGGATCTGTTCTAGACCATGGCTGCTGTCTGGATGCGGCTTCTGTAGCCACTGTTCTGCTGAACAGCGCAGGCATGCATTTGGATTAGGCAGGAGAGCTCACACGTCTGACTCTCGGGGCTATTTGTGGGGTGACAGGTGGAAGTGGGCACTCTTTCCTATGTCCCTGTCATTGCCACCCTTCTCGCTAGCCCTTCCTTTTTGTGTGCATTCCCATCGTCCTCATCATGACCCTGGAGAAGGGATGCTTGTGCCCATTTTATAGTTGGAGAAGTTGAGGGTCAGGGAGGAACAGGAGCTTGTCCACAGACACTCAAAATGCCTTACCTTGAACCCAAATTCATACAGTCCCCAACTCTGTGCCCTTAATTTCCTTCCAAAAGGAGCCCTTCTGGAAAAGCTTCCCTGTGGCTATCTTTGACCTTTAAGAGCCTTGTATCACTTTTCTTGGCCCTCTGCCCAAACCCCAATTATGGCTGTCTGTGTCTCCATGGTGAATGCCAAACCTCATTCTAGGATGTGAACTTTCTCTACACTTTTCAAGCTAAAGCTGCCTGTTGGACATGTGATTTTTTCCTGTGACTTTGCTTGGAAGGTTGGGTTCATTGCAAACAGGATTCTAGGGTCCACTCTGCCATCTCATTGGTGCTTCTGGGCCTCACCAGGAAGCCTGAGGGAGAGAGAACATAGAACTTGGCCCCAGTGATTGTTTTATGGGTGCAGATTGCTCTACAGAGGGCTCCTCGGGGCAGCCCTCTACTAGATTATGTTACAACGAGAGTTTGTTTCCTGCCTATTGACAGCTCCCAAGAGCTCAGAGCACCTCTTTTAACATGTTTGTAGAAAAGCAGAAGTGTGTGCTCTTCATGTCCCAGAACTTGATGGGGACAGTCACTGCAGATCTGACCTCAATTCTCCAGCCCTCCACTTCCCCATCCTCACTGCATGTCACCCTCATACAGCTGTGTCAGGGGTCAGTGAGAGGCAGTGTCCCAGCAGAAAGAGTCTACAGTCACTCTCACACACGTCTGGGTCTCCTCTGGGCAGACCCGAATGCTGTTTCAGTTCCTTCCGGAGGCTGGATGCCCGAGCAGCTACTGAAAAATTCAACCAGGACCTGGGTTTCCGCATGCTCAACTGTGGGAGGACAGATCTCATCAACCAGGCCATCGAGGCCCTGGGGCCAGATGGAGTTAACACCATGGATGACCAGGTATGTTCTAAGAGCTCAGTCCAGGCTCAGGGACAAGAGTTGGCAATGCACAGCTGCTAGGGTTGGTGGCACAGTCACTTTGGTCCTAAGCCTGAGACTGGCGTGGCTCTGTGCTTCTAAGAGGTGGGATGCCCCCTGAGTTGTGCTCGATTTGAGTGGAATGTCTGCTTGGGGACTTCTTAGCAGGCCTTGGAAAACCTTTGTAATGTGGATGCTGCTTCCTTGGCTGGACAGCTGGCAGCTGTCCTAGATGGTGCAAGGCTGAGAAAGAATCCAGAGGGACCACTTTGATGCCCAGCAAAGAATAATTGCTAAAACTTCATTAGGGCATACTGTGTGCCGACTCAACTGCCCGCCAGGTCATAGAAACTCCTGCCTTTAGGAGCTAACACTCTAATAGGGGAGACAGATAGTAAGAAACAAAAATATATAAAATAGTATATTAATGTAAAGTGCCAAGGAGTAAAATGAAGTAGGAAAAGGGATAGGAAATACCGAAGCTGATTTATAATGTTAGATAGAATTTAACGTAAGATAGCGTTTGTTTCACTTTTGGGTTGCCTTGTTCCTGGCAGAGTTTGAAGTGCTTCACGTGGATTAGCTCATTCATTCTCGACAGCAGCCCCGTGATGTAATGCTATTATCTCCCGCATCTTATAGATGAGGAAACTGGGGTACGAAGAGGTGGCTTTTTGCCTAATGTCACGCAACTAGTGAGGAGGAGGGTTGTGATTAGAAGAGTCCAAGCAGCCTGACTGCAGACCCCACTGCTGTGGAGTATTTTTGTTTATCTAACGCGGTTTTGAGAGCACTTACAGTGTGCACAGTGGCACTGCGTGGTGTGGAAGACCACACAGAAACAAGGGGGCAGCAGACGGCAGTTGGGAGCCAAGGCAGTGTTCCTGGACAAGGTGACCCTGGGAAGCAGGGTGTGATGAAGCACCAGGTGAACCTGAGGCCAGGTGGACTCGGATGGGCAGAGAGGACAGCTGGGGAAGGAGCCTGGGGGGCGGGCGGGGTCAGGATCGCGCTGAGAGGAGCGGGGAGGCTTTCATTCCTCCCAGGGACTGACACAGAGATAAGAACGCGGAGGACAGTCAGTGCGTTGGCTGGGACAGGGGCTGGAGGGGGACAGCAGAAGGCTGGACGGGGGCTGCAGAAGAGCAGTAGCAGGTGACAGGCTTGGGCGTGTCAGCTCTCTCAGAGGCCTCTCTGCCGATGAAGGCTGCAGGGTTTTTGTGGGAGTTCCCATCCCCAAGGAAGAAGGACATGTAGCCCGTTCAGACTCAGCCGGCCACATAAGGACTGGCGTCTTGGACAAGCTACTTTACCTCCCCGAGGAGCCTCGTTTCCCTACCGCTAAGATGGGGCACAGAGGGCTAGTGTGAGAATTTTGCATCTAACACGCAGTAAATGCTCAATAAACAACAGCCAGGCCCTTGTTGCCCATGAGGTGATTGTTGTAGTCATACTGTGGTTGACAAGATGACAGGCCCTGAAATCTGTTAATCAGCCTCTTTTTAATTAGCCTCTTCACATTCCTGGAGGTGGGGACGGGGACAACACGCAAAAAGCAGCTTCTCCTCCCAGGGTCGTCGCTCGGTTTGAACCCTGAATTGTGTACAGATGTGTGGAGAAGAAAGCCAAGCCCAGCACGGGGGTAGGGGGCTGGGGGACAAAGCAGCCCTTCTGCGGCAGCGGGCCTTTCTCCGCGTGCTTGCTGCTGTTGGCCCCCACACCTTGGTGTTTATAGAATGATCTGTGGGTAAACAGTCCCCTCACCCCATGACTAATCTCAGGCCATTTCTTTATCTCTGGCACTAGGCAAGGATTTATGAGGTAAGGAGATCTTGTCTACACACAAATAACCTAATAAATAACATCGCAGGGCGCCAGACAAACACTTGCTGGGACCCAGCTGTGGAATAAACACTTCATACTGTGGCCCTCACTGTACTGGCCACAGGGGAGGATGCCCAGCCGGGAAGGCAGCCCTGCCAACTGCCTACCTGAACTCGGGGGCGGGGGATCAGGACTCAGAAAGGCTCTGGGCTCGGCGCCCGTAGCACAGTGGTTATGGCGCCAGCTGCATATAACAAGGCTGGCGGGTTCGAACCCAGCCAGGGCCAGCTAAACAACAATGACAACTGCAACAAAAATAGCCGGGCATTTTGGCAGGCACCTATAGTCCCAGCTACTTGGGAGTCTGAGGCAAGAGAATCGCTTAAGCCCAAGAGTTGGAGGTTGCTGTGAGCTGTGACACCAGGGCACTCTACCAAGGGCAACATAGTGAGACTCTGTCTCAAAAAAAAAGGTTCTGAACTGCCCAGTAGCGAAAAAATCAAACACTTCTTCACCCTCTGGTGAGATGCCTGAAGCAAGGGCTTCACAGCTCACACAGACCTGGGCTCCAGCCCTCATTCTACTTCTTTCTAGTTGTGTGACCTTGGGCGAGTAACTCCCCTTCTCTGGGTCTTATCTGTCAAATGGGGGTGATAACAGACCTTCTCTAAGAGGGATGTGATGGTGGTTAAATGAGAACACTCAGCACAGTGATGTCCTGCCCAGGCCTAGGATAAGCTGATATATGGCAACAGAGCAGAGAGGCAGTGACTAGGTTGTCGCTGTTTTTCTGAGGTGGCTTTTAAGGCAAGCTAATTCTGTACTAAGCACTTTATACCTATTCACTCACATGCTTTTTTTTTTTTTTTTTTTGAGAAAGTCTCAAGCTGTCGCCCTGGGTAGAGTATTGTGGTGTCACACAGCTCACAGCAACCTCCAACTCTTGGGCTTAAGCGATTCTCTTGCCTCAGCCTCCCAAGTAGCTGGGACTACAGGCGCCTTCCACAACGCTGCAGTTGTCATCGTTGTTTTAGCTGGCCCGGGCAGGGTTTGAACCCGCCAGCCTTGGTGTACATGGCTGGTGCCCTACCCACTGAGCTTTGGGGGCCGCCCATTAACTCACATTTTTCACGAACAGTACCATGAAGTAATTACTGTTGTTGTTCCCAGTTTAAAGAATAAAAAACCGAGCACCGAGAGAAGTAATTTGTAGAGTTTACAGTTTCTGTGGCAGAAGTGGACTTTGTACCGTATCCAGCTGTGCTTTGCAGCCTTTGGGGGGCCGCGGTCCTGTGGTGATGCCCACCTGTCCCTGCCTAGGGGCCTAGGAGGGACCAGGTGCAGGAGAGCCCAGCGTGAGCAGCCTCACCACGCAGGAAGCCCAAGCCCAGACTGGGGATCCTAAGGCAGAGGGCACAGTGGAGCACGTGGTGGGTTCCCCCAGACAGCTACGTATCTGCCTTGGATTCACACAGGGGATGACGCCGCTGATGTACGCCTGTGCCGCCGGGGATGAAGCCATGGTCCAGATGTTGATTGATGCCGGGGCAAACTTGGACATCCAGGTGAGGAAGTCCCAAAGAGCAAGAGACCACCCCAGGTCTCCGCCAGCCGTGCTGGGCATGATTTGGACACCGGGGTAAATGTGACTCAGAGGTCTGCGAAGACAAGGTACACAGAGCTTAGGAAAGAGGCCTTTCCTCAAGATTTGGGCTCTCTTTCTGAGAGGGAGTGAGCTGAGTAGGGGAAATGGCCATAATTCTGTTCTTAACAGCATCTTTTCCCTTTTACAAGCCTAGTAATCCCCAGCCATCCCCACCATCCCAAGTTAGCTCTGCTGCCTCTGACATAAAGTGCCCCCCCTGCCATCTTTTGCCCAGGCATCACCAGGCATCACTAATGAACCATAGTACTTTCCTTTTAAGCCTGTCTATCTGATGTTCCAGGCAGACATTACAAATCAAATGTAGAAAGCTTCCCTGCAGGGTCCTTCCTTCACTCAGGTGCTTATATTACCTGCCTAGGAAACCTCTTATCATTTGTGGGGTTTTCCAGGTTCCAAGCAACTCTCCCCGGCACCCTTCCATCCACCCTGACAGCCGGCACTGGACCTCGCTGACATTTGCTGTGCTGCACGGACACATCTCTGTGGTCCAGGTGAGCTGTTGCTGAGGGAACACTGGACCCCTCCCCCAGCTTACCAGGTGAGCTTGGCCCCAAGCACAGCCACAGCTCAATGAGCAGCTGCCTGGAGTCAGCTTACCTGGTCAACAGGGCACTGATTGTCAATTTTGCCTCAAGGAAGGGATAGGTTAAGGACACATGTGGCATTTTAGGAAACAAGACCCAGGCCCAAGACGGGTCCCATTGTGCCTCCTGGCATCTCCAAGTCTCCCTGGGCGAGTCTCAGGGTATGCTAGGACTGTCTGAGTCTGCTTAGCACGCTCAGCTCCAGCCATCTTTCTCTCCTCACTTTTCTCCCCTCTCATGAGTTCTACCCCAGGGCCAGCTCTTCAGCACAATGTCCGTCCAGTTCTCCCCTCCCCACAAACAGGCTCAGTTTCTGTTTCCCAGTGCCCTAGAGAGGACTCAGATCGGCACAGCTCACCTGTCAAGCCAAGCCACAGTGTTGTCCATCTTGTCCATCAGCTGTGATTGCCCCCAGGCGGCCGTGCTCGAGTGGTTCTAGAAGTAGAAGCCATGGCACAACAGCTTCCCACACCAGCAGGGGTCCTGCCCCCACAGCCTCGACCCCCAAGTCCCCAAGGTGCTGGGGTCCACAGGTTTTTACAGTACTAGACCCAGGAGTTCATATGATGCCCTCACTGTCCACTCAGGAAGCCTCTGAGGGCAGCAGTCACATCTGGGTTATTCCCAGCCCTGGCCTATAGTAAAGACCATGAGTGATCATCACCGCGGGCTGCTGCTGAGCAAAGCCCAACCTCAGCTCAGACTGGGCCTGCAGACTGTGCACTGGGCTTCCTGCACTGGCTCCCAGCTGCATCCTGATGGCAGCCTCTGCCTCCACGGCCTTGGCACTGGCACAGGCGGTGGGCAGAGTGCTTTCTGACTGCGTCTCCAGCAGATGGCCATCCTCTGTTGCCTCACACGCTGCAGGGGGCCAAGATCATCCTGAACCCCTCAGTCCTGGCCAGCTAGACTCCCACACGTGCTCTGAGGAAGGTTTGGTTTCTAGGAGTCTAGAAAGGCTGCAGGTCACTGCCTCCAGAGCAGCCAGTCAGGGCAGGTGAGATTCACCCAGAATAATGCTAGCACCATGCCTTGCCCAAGGCAAAGCCAGGCCTGGCTCAACTGGTACCACCTGGTATCTGTTAACCCTGCCCCATGTGTCCCTTGGCAAAGCCACCTTTGCTAGAATCGGGAGAGACCCCCATTGCCACCCTGGACAATGAGACTCTGCTCTAGCCCACCACTTCCCATCTGGGGGAGCTGCCAGATCTCTCTGACAAGAAGCCTAAAAGCCACTGGTTATTGAGCATAGTTTTGTTTAATCTCTGGCAAAGCAAGTCTGGCAAGTCTCTCTTCCCATTTTGTAGATGAGGAAAATTGAGGCTCAGAGAATTGAAGGATCTGCTCTGGATTACTCACTGGCTGGTGGCTAGCATTGGCATCATGTTCCTTCTGTCTTCAACACCTGGTGTCCCCAGGACCTCAGTTTACCATTATAGATTGGGGTAGCAATTCCATTCTGCTTGCCTTCTTGAGTCCTTGGAAGGCTATTGCAGCCAGTTTATGAGAAAGCATCTGAAAGAGCTTAGAAGTCCTCGTAGCTTAGGGGCGTGGTCCAATTGTTTCTACACTGGAAGACTGTAGAAACTTTGAGCCCTGAGGGTGACCTGGAGTTCTCAAGTTCCAGTTCCTCCGCTGCCAAGTGGGCTGTGCCTCAGTCACATGCCGAGAGCACTGAAGAGGCCTCCTCCAGCACCCCCAGATGCTCTCTGCCATGCTGAGAGCTGCCTTCCTCCTTTGTGCCCCTGGCAGTTGCTGCTGGATGCTGGTGCCCACGTGGAGGGCTCTGCTGTCAACAGTGGTGAGGACAGCTATGCGGAGACACCTCTGCAGCTAGCCTCTGCAGCCGGTAGGTACTCCACAGCAGCCTGGCTGGGGACGCAGCTGGACATACAAGGACCCTGTGGGTGGGCCTTGAAACCCCTCCCCCAACCATCCATGCATTTGCTGAACTCAGGACAGGCAGGACCCAGCAGGGCAAGGAGGCCCTTCCCTTTGGGGCTCAGGGCGAGACACGGGTGGCAGGGCACACACCAGCCAGCTTTCCTCCCGTTTGCCCCTCACCTCCACCTCACCCCCACCAAATGCAAATGAACTTGGGGTTTGGAGTTCAGAGTTTGGAGAATCCCCCCTCACTGTCCTCGGCATCACCCCGCATTGTCTTTCAGGGAACTACGAGCTGGTCAGCTTGCTGCTGAGCCGAGGCGCCGACCCCCTCCTCAGCATGCTGGAAGCCACTGGCATGGGCTCCTCCCTCCACGAGGTCATGAACTGCTTCAGCCACTCGGCTGCCCATGGCCACAGGTACCCGCCCAGGGTTCTTGCCACACATGATGTGGGCCTGAAATGAGCTCTGGGGAGCCTCTATTTCCCCAGTGGGAGCAGAAGAGCTGGGCCTGGAGACTTCCAGAGACAGGGCCTGGGTTCAAGGAAACTAGAAAGATGAGGGTCACAGCCAGCACAGGACACAGATGTTGGAGTCGGAGATGCCGAGTGGTGGGCTGCTGGGCAGGGGCATCAGCTGGTTCCTGGCAGACCTGGGACTGGAGCCCAGGCCTCCTGACACCCAGGACAGGCCGTCCCATTGTCCAGTAAGACTCTAGCCTGCACATGGCTCCCCAGACCGGTGGTGGTTCTCCCAGAAACTTCCACACCACAACAGCTCAGGCATGAAGAAGCTCCTGGTGGCTCTGTGCGAAATCGCACCCCGCTCCAGGAGCAGATGGTAGAGCTTGCTCTGGGAGGGCCAGGCCCACCCAGTGTGTGACAGGGCAGTGGCAGGTGGGAGCCAGGGCTGTCGGGCAGTAGCGGGGCCAGAGCGAGGCTGGAGAAGAGGTACTAGAGGGCAAAGAAAGGGCCAGAAGGGTCGGGCAGGCAGGCCAGCTCTGCCAGTTCCCACACACTGTGCTGCCACCAGTCACCTGTTCCCACTGTGGCTCCTCCCAGGATACTTCTCTATTCTTTCACACCCCCCACTTGCCCACCCAGACCTTCCTCACCCTTCAGGTGCCATCACGCCCACAGCTGCCTCTAGACTACCCTGTCCCTCCTGTGCCCGTATCTGTCCCCTCCATGGCCTCTTCACCCCTCGTGGAGGTTCCATCTGCCCATCCTCCTCTCACTCTGTCAGGAACATAGGACCTTGGGGACAGGCACCATGCTGCTTCCCCTTCATACACCAGTGCCTGGCACCAGCAAGTGACCCTGCAGATCCCTGAGCCAGCAAAGCCACAAATGGGAAAGAGCTGATGGCAGCTGGCTAACTCCTTGGGGATGACCTTGGGTCCTTTGCAGGGTCTCTCTGGGCCTCGCACTTGAGGGTGTGCGGAGGGGCCCGCAGGGCTGCTGTGGAGCAGGTCGGCACGTTTGGGCCCCACCCCGATGCTGCTGTCCCAGAGCCCCAGGCCCCGAGACATGTGTCTGCACCTGTAACGCCCCACTCTGGCCTTGAGCAGGGCAGCTTCATCCCCTGTAATGGCACTGCTCGTGGGATCCCACAGAGCTGTGCTCTGTCCAGCTCACCGTCTAGATACTTGTAGACGTGAAGAAAGTCTGCGTAACGATCGTCCTTGCTTCATCCTTATGAACGAGGGGGGATCGAGTGAGTTCTTACACAGGCAGGCAGCTGCTGCTTACCAGGCCCTGCCACATTTCTTACCTGCCATGAGTGTAACGCTGTCACAGCAGCCTCACCTTAGCCCTGGGAAAGGGTGATGCCGACACCCGGTCATACAGGTGACGGAGCGACCAGAGATCAGAGAGGCAGGACAACCTGAAGTCACAGTGGCAGGAGGGCAGAGCTCCCTGCACCCTCTCTTGAGCCCCGGGTGGCCCCAGAAGCCTATCGGGGCAGTGGGGCAGTGGAGGCCACTCAGGCAGGCACCAATTGTCGTGGGATCCCAGACCTCACCCTTCTCCACCTTTTGGGCCACAGGAATGTCCTGAGGAAGCTCCTGACACAGCCGCAGCAGGCAAAAGCGGACGTGCTGTCCCTGGAGGAAATTCTGGCAGAGGGCGTGGAGGAGAGCGACACGTCCAGCCAGGGCAGCAGCAGCGAGGGGCCTGTGCGGCTGAGCCGGACCCGCACGAAGGCCCTGCAGGAGGCCATGTACTACAGTGCTGAGCACGGCTACGTGGACATCACCATGGAGTTGAGGGCACTGGGTGAGGCCACGCAGTGGGCATGCACACGCACTACATACACACATGATGTGTGCGCACACACTTGGACACAATTCCTGCTGCTCGGCCAGTCCAGGAGTTGCCCTGGGCCTCAGAGCTTCCTCAGCAGTGGCACCTCTTGGTCACGGCCCAGCCTTCTGCCCTCAGGCCCTCCACCCTCCCGGGTAGCACACTGAGCCCTGCAGCCCCGAGGACTGAGTCGACGTGGCCGTCCTCACCAGCTTCTTTCACTCCTCGGGTCTGTGAATCTGTGGATTTTTTGTGTTCTTCAGGGAAACTCATCAGACAGACTTGGGTCAGATCCGATGCTGGCCGCACACCACCTAATTGCTCTGACTCTCAAGTCCCTTCTCTGTGGGGGTCTGGTGCTCATGATCCTTATCTAAGAATGGGGTGACATCACCTAAAGCACAAGGCACGGGGCCCACTGTGAGCACTTGGAACTTGACGTGTGGCCATGGCACGTACGCTGCCCGGGGCTGGGCCAGGGGGGCAGTGAGTTGGCCTCTGTGTTCTGTGCTATAAAGTCCAGCTGTGGTCAGTAAGCCGGGGATGCCAGCGCCACCTCTGTCAGCATGTCCCTGGGGAATGCCAACTCTTGTGAGGCTGAGGGGTGAGAAACTATCTCTCTAATTACTGGGAACATGACTAGTTAATGTCATTTTAAATTGCTCTGTGACCCCTCTGACACACCCCGGTGTGTGGTGAGCAGTTGTTTCCCACCCCAGGTTGTCCACTGACATACCAGCCCTCTGGGGACTGGGATAGGGCCTGTGTGTCCTTGAATGCCCTGCATAATTTCTCGGCACCTGAGTCCACCTGAACCCCATCTAGAATGAATAGATCACCCCTCGCAAATAATTCTCAGGCCCAATAAGCAGCAGGGCTCCTGTGGCCTTGGAGCTGCATTAACAGCCCCCAGGCTGGGCTGTCGGTTGTCAGAGCCTGGGTTCCCTGCGCTTGGGCCACAACCATCCCGCCACCTCTTCTGATGAGCATGTGACGCTGCCCTCGGCCCCCCTGGCAAAGTCTGTTAGGCTGAGCTAAGGCTTCACTGCGGGGATGCGTGTGGGATGGGGGCACGCAGAGCGCTTGAAAGGGAGTGTCTGCCGGGGAGTGTCCTGCCCGCGCACTGACTCCTGCCTGTCCCTCCCGCCCAGGTGTGCCCTGGAAGCTGCACGTCTGGATCGAGTCTCTGAGGACGTCCTTCTCCCAGTCGCGGTACTCGGTGGTGCAGAGCCTGCTGCGGGATTTCGGCTCCATCAAAGAGGAGGAATACAATGAGGAGCTGGTGACCGAGGGCTTGCAGCTCATGTTCGACGTCCTCAAGACCAGCAAAGTGAGTGTGGCCGGCGGCCCTGCACCCCACGCTCAGGGAGTGCCGGGTTCCAGAGCCCCACAGCCCCAGTGCCCAGCCTGGCACCGCCTGGCTGCAGAGGGCAGGGGCTGTGGGTTCGTCTGGGCTGGAACCTGGCCCAAAAAGCCATTTGGGGAATGGCCGATGAAAGAACAGGCTTCTCTTGCCAAGTCAGGTCCAGCAGGAACAAAAGACAGCGGATGCTCTAAGCGGGGCCTGGACTTTTGAAATCGGCCTGATGCTTCTGCACCGTAAACAGCGGCCACAGTGGGCACACTAATGACCCCTCTCCCTCTCCTGCAGAACGACTCGGTCATCCAGCAGCTCGCTGCCATCTTCACCCACTGCTATGGAAGCAGCCCCATCCCCAGCATTCCTGAGATCCGGAAGACACTGCCGGCCAGGCTAGGTGAGGGCCTGTCCCCCACACCTGCCACCCGCCACCCCTCCCCTCTTCCCCATCACTGTCCTCTTTCTCCATCTCTGAGAGCCAAGGTCCTGGCCTCGGTCTCTCTGTTCCTCACCTGTGTGTCCCACACATACTTAAACCCGCAGAGGTGGACTCCCTGGCCATGCCCCTCTGTCTTTCCTCCTCCTTCACAGACCCTCACTTTCTGAACAACAAGGAGATGTCAGATGTGACCTTCCTCGTGGAAGGAAAGCTGTTTTATGCACACAAAGTCCTGCTGGTGACAGCATCTAACAGGTAGGTCACCTCGGATAACAGCGCCTCAGCCCCAGGGGCGCAAGGGCAGCTAGTTTGAGCTTCCAGGTGACACAGGGCGGCCAGATGGGGACAGTGGAGTGGGCCAGAGTTCAGTGGGGGACCTCAAAGGTGGTGTTCTTTTTGGCCTAGTTCTGGCTTTTGATTATTAGGGTAAATATCCTGGAACAGGAGTTGATGTTCCACCACAAGCGTCAGGTCACATTATGGGAGCAGCAATGCCAGAATGGGGCCCAGCTGTCACATCAGGACCATGTCAAATGTAACTTGCCGAGAATTAGTTGGGAAGCACGGCAGTAATTTTTCAAAGGCTCTTGTCTCCCGGTAGCTGGTCAGGTGACGAATGGTGCCGTCACTGCACAGCGATGGAGAAATCGTCACATTCAAAACCTGCCTTGTTTCATCTCCTTTGCTCCAGGTTCAAGACACTAATGACCAATAAATCAGAACAAGATGGGGACAGCGGCAAGACCATCGAGATCAGCGACATGAAGTACCACATTTTTCAGGTGTGTGGGGGCCGCTGTGTGTCCCTCATAATTTTCCAGGCTATTCCCAGTGCCTTCTGTGTTTTGTTGAATTGTTGGTCAGGTTTCAGATTAGAGTATGCAGATCTTATTTTTGGACAGATTCTCACTCTCTCACCCAGGCTAGAGTGCTGTAGTGTCAAAGCTCACAGCAACCTCAAACTCCTGGGCTCAAGCGATCCTCTTGCCTCAGCCTACCAAGTAGCTGGGACTACAGGTGCCCGACTTGACACCCAGCTATTTTTAGAGATGGGGTCTCGCTCTTGCTCAGGCTGGTCTTGAACTCCTGCGCTCAGGCAGGTCTCAAACTCCTGAGCTCGGGCGATCCAACCACAGCAGCCTCCCAGAGTGCTAAGATTACAGGTGTGAGCCACCGGGCCCGACTAGCATCTGGTTCTTTTCTTGTGCCAAAGTAGCCATCCGTTGTGCGGCTATAGCTCCAGAACCTGCCTCACAGGTGCTGGGCGCTCACCACTGGACAGGCGATCCAGGCAGCCTGCAGATACACAAGGATAGACACATGCCGCACACATGGCACAGGGGCCTTGTCATCAGAGTGTGCTCCCCGCACATGAGCGTTACTGAGACCTTGCTGCAAACGCAGACCCCAGCCCCACCCTGAGCCTCCGGCCTTAGAACATGCAGCTTCACCAGATGCCCAGGTGGGCGTGTGCAGTGTGGGAGGTACTGGCATAGGCCGGGTCACTCCTCCCGAACATCAGCCCCAGCCACACTGGCCACGCAGAAAAGGCCGTGGGGAACCAGCCTGGGTCAGAGTCAAGTCTTCCAGGCACTAAGCATGCAGAACGTGACAAGTACGTAACAAACTCCAGTCAGAGCCGACAGGGTCTGGAGGCAGAGCCCTGGCCGAGGTCTCAGCTGTGCCCCACTGAGAGCTCCTTTCTGGAAAGTGGTAACTGTGGACTTCCAGACTGTGCGGGGGCTCAGGGCTCGGCATATGGGACTGAGGCCAGGAGGCAGCAGGTGGGATCCAGGGCCGCACCCTACACATGATGGGGAACAGGAGAGGAGACCACAAAACCCGGAGTCTCAGAGGTTCGTGCAGCCACCGTCTGAGGTGGCTCAGCTCCTCTCTCACGGTCCCGTTAGTAACTTCGTGAACATTTAACCGTTTATGGGTAGAAAGAGCAGTGAACCGAACAGATCCTGCCCTCAAGGAGACAGCACTGTGACAGCGTGATGGTTGTGGGGAGGGAAGTTCAAAGGGTTCTTAGGGTGCAGGAAAGGTGCATCTGTGTCAAACGTGGGTAGATGAGGGATGCGTCAGGTAACAGCTGAGGTCGCAAAGACAGGGCCATCTACCCAGTTGTCAGGGGCTCTGGATAGAAGGAACAGCAACAATCCCAGAAGCCTGACTCCGGCACATGTGCAGGAAATGCCCTTTGGTCTATCTGGGCGACAATTCAGAAGAATGTCTGGAAATTAGTCTGAAGCTTCCCCAGTGAGCCTTAGGGGAAGGTTTGACCTTTAACTGAAGGATAGTTGGAAACACTGTAAGGTTTTAAGCAGAAGGATGAGCTGAGGCAGGCCGTGTTCCTCGGGAGTTCTAGGAAGTGTCTGTATATTGCCGTCACCTCTTGGATTATGAGGGGTCAGATGTGCAAAGGCTTTGGTAACTTGCTGAAAGTCACACAGCTGGGGAAGTGATAGGATTCAAACCCCGGGGTGTTCAGAATGCCCAAGTTTGCATTTAGACAGGTGAGGAAGGGGATGTGGGGGGAATGGCTACCTCCAGGAGACCAGATAGGATCAGTTGAGGTGTCTGGCTGAGCGACAGTGGTGCTGGATAGTGACCAGTGGAATGAAGGGAAGTGGAGAGTGGATGGGCCCCGGGTCTGGCATAGGCAGCAAAGTGATGCTGTCTCCCGATTCCTTGATCCAAACTCTCTGGGAAGAAGGCAGCTTTTGCCACTTGTTTAGCCAAGAAGCCACGTCCAGTTGAGCTGGAGTCACAATCAGATCAGGAAGAGGCAGGTCCAGGAGGGGTGGCCTGGATTGGCGGAGAGTGGGGAGTGAGCACACATGTGGATGTGGGTGACACCACTGCTAGCGGCGGGGACATGTGCTGGCTCAGCTGCCCTTCAGGGCTACCTCTGCTCACCCAGGCCAGGGGAGGGCACCAGGCCAGCCCAGGCTGAGCAGCCCCATATGACTTCTTAGGGTTGTTGGCAGGTAAAGGACAGGGGGTCTAACGTGGCACACGTGGGCCTTAGGAATATTTGGCTCTCCCTTACTTGGGTCTCTCACTGAGTTCTGGCCAATTGTTCCAACCTGACCCCGGGCACTGGTTTTGCCCCATGGATTCCCTGGGTTCTGTGGGTGCGGAGCTCTGCCATTATGTGCCAGATGGGGCCTCTAGATTTCGGCTCCTGCATTCTGGGCTCCCTTGGAGGGGTCAGCCTGAAGCCCCCTGATAAGGTTCTCTAACAAAGCCTGATAGTTCAGAGCAGCCTCCAAATATCTCCTTGGCTCTCAAGTGCCAGGAGTTGGGGATTAGGGGGTATCATGATTTTCTTTGTTTTCGGGTAGGAAGAAACAGAGGCTTAAGAAGATCTAAGCAGTCCAGTCATAGGAAGATAGTGGGATGTATATCATAATATAAGACTTATTACTAGGCACAAATAAAATCAGGTGAATAATTTGAAAAAATTAGCTAATCCAGTATAGCCAAAACATTATCAACATGTAACTTTTGTTAGAGACATTTTACCTTTTATCCTACTGAGTTTTCAAAACTCGGTATGTATTTGACACAGGTTCAGAAGCCACAAGTGGCCAATGGCTATATCAGATAGCACAGTTCTGGCAGCTTGCCAAGATCACCATCTGCTAAACCCAGACATTTTGGGGGATAGCTCAGAAAGCCCCAACTCCTCCTTCCTTTTTTTTTTTTTTTTTTTTTTAGAGACTGAGTCACCTTGTCACCCTCAGTAGAATACTGTGGCATCACAGCTCACAGCAACCTCCAGCTCTTGGGCTTAGGTGATTCTCTAGCCTCAGCCTCCCAAGTAACTGGGACTTCAAGCACCCGCCACAATGCCGGGCTATTTCTTTGTTATTGTTGCAGTTTGGATGGGGCTGGGTTTGAACCCACTACCCTCGGTATATGGGGCCAGCACCCTACTCACTGAGCCACAGGCGCCGCCCACCAACCCCTCCTTTCTAACATGACTTCTGCAGTCTCCGCTTCCTGGTGGCCCACTCAGGGCCCACAGAAGCTCTGCTGCCCTTCTGCAGCTGATCCTGCCTGGGGCTTTTTACTCGAGCAGCCGGCTGGCTGCCCCCTCTTCACGAGGTTCCAAGTGAGCAGCGCTATGGCCTCGTGCATGCAGGTGGCCTCGGGGTGAGCTGTGGACCACAGATGGTCCCTTGCCAAAACCAACACCCAAAATGCAGCAGGAGGTCACCTTCCAGGCCAGGAAGGGAGCTGCAGGCTGTGGCCGCCTGAATCCCTGGCCCGGATCCTTGCCAAGGGGCTGCCCTGAGGCCATCACTTAGCGAGGTTTCCTGGAAGATCTGCTCAGGGGCCTGTGGGTCTGTCTGCTGTGCCCGACATTGGCCAGCACCCACTCCCTGCCTGAGTGGGAAGGTGGAGGGACCCAGGCGTGGCCTGCTGCAGCACACACCTCGTGGAAGGACAAACTGGGTGCTTCCTACTCCTGAGGACCAGGCTGGCAGCGGGGCTCCCTCTCGCTCCCGAGTTTGGGCTTTCTCCTGGACCCTCTGGTGCCCATTGAGCCCGAGGGCCAGAGCTAACAGAGCCCGACTGTGCGGCTGAGCTGTGTTTACATGCACACTTGCCAGCTCTCCCTGCCGGGTCTGTTTCTTCAGCCAACCAAAAAGAATTGTTTTTCTTTTTCCAACTGGGAAGCCTCACTTGGCTCCAGCATGTTGGTAGAGTTTGTAACTTAGACCTCCGCAAAACTAAATATAGTTCCGCCTCCCAGACGGCCTCATTTGGGATTCCTGGGGGTCGGGGGTCTGGGCTCTGTGCTTTCTTCCCAAGGGTGCAAATCGGGAGGAGTCGGAATATGACTGTCTTCTCCACATCGGAGCCCCAGCAGTGGGGGATGGTCGGGAAGTGGCCTCTGAAGGTAGCGGTTAGTTGGCTGTCCCCTTAGAGACCCCTAGCTCTGTGTCTGAAATTGAGGTAAAATGAGCCATGAGCAGTGTGAGGCCAGGTGTGATGGGACAGCCCGGACACCAGAGCAGGGAGACCTGAAGGAATTGAACCACATCGTCTTCCTTCTCTGGGCCTCAGTTTCCCCAGCTGTAAATAGTGTCTCTCCTCCTGGGCTCACAGGTTTGTCATTACATGGCCATGAAACCACTCCATGGAAGGGAGCTTGTCGCAGGCAGAGAGTCAGGAGAGAGGGTCTCAGAATTGGCTTCTAGAGGTGGCGTTCTAGGCAAGAGACAAGCATCTGAGAATTTCAGCCCCGAGCAGGGCAAAGTAGAGGGAGAGCCAGCTGGGGCCTGCAGGTGTCACACGCAGAGGGACAGGATGGGAGGGCATGGGGCTGCTGTGCTGCGGGCACACCTGTGCTCACGGGGCCTCTCCCCACAGCTGATGATGCAGTATCTGTACTACGGAGGGACGGAGGCCCTGCAGATCCCCCCCGCTGACACCCTGGAGGTGAGTGCCAGGGGGTCCTGGACTGTGTCTCGCTAGGCACCTGCTGAGTCTCCCAGCTGGTGATGGGCAGAGGTGGCCTCTGTGAGGAGCTCATGGTTCCCCGTGCGTCCTTTCTCTCCATCTGACAGGATGAGCCATTCTAGACCAGGAGTGTGTACATGGGCCACACCCAGGGTTAGAGAGGGATGCCCTGGGAGGAGGGGAAGGTCCAGGAAGATCAGAAGGTGGATAAGCCTGAGGGCTGGTGGCTAGCAGGGCCCACAGCCCCCAGAGCTGACCATGGGTCCAAGGCCTGCTTTGTCTTCCCGCCAGCTGCTGTCAGCCGCCAGCCTGTTCCAGCTGGACGCCCTGCAGAGGCACTGTGAGATTCTGTGCTCCCAGACCCTCAGTGTGGACAGCGCTGTGAGCACCTACAAGTATGCCAAGGTAAGGGCCACCACCCGGTCTGCTGCCCCCAGCCTCACTGCTAGCAGTGGGCAGGGATATGCAGGTGGCCTGGCTACTGTCAAAGGCAGTGAGAGGGTGAGCCCCTTGAAACCAGGGCCTGCCCTCCCTACTTTGCCCTGAAACCCACAAGGTTCTTTCCAAAGTGCAAAACTGAGTCACTCCCCTACCTGATCCCACAGAAGGTTTTCCATAGCCTACATAAGACCAGCTCTTTGTCATCAGCTGATATTCCCAGGCCACCCTTTCACTCTACCACAACACCAGATTCGTCTCTTTCACAGCCCTGAGCACCATCTGCAATTACCTTGTTTGTCTGGTTGGTTCCTTGGGTCCTGTACCCCCTGAACTAGAACATCAACAGCATAGCAGAGACCTTGGCCTTAGAACCTAGTGGCCAGTGCCTGGCCCAGAGCAGGCACTTGATAGTTGTCAGAGTTATTGAGCATCCACCTCTGAACCCATGTGGTGAGTGCTGGACCATCCCTGTCCAGTGATGGGGATGACTGCCACTTAACGAGGCAGAATGACTGACAGTGTGATACTGGCAAAGAACATGATGGGAGCCAAGACTCAGTAACATTCCTGGTGGCACAGCTGGGATTTGAACCCAAATGGGACCTCTCCAAGGAGGTGGCTATGGAAGGAATTCAGATAACAGGAGGGGGCCTCAAGATGCAGAGATAGGGAACACCTCCTCCAGGACCAGGTAAGGCTTAAGCAGGACCTTGGCCATGGGCAGTAATACTTGGGAGCAAGGGTTGGATGGGGCAGTTTCAGGTGTGGCCACTCCACTCTCTGCCCCTGCAGATCCACAATGCCCCAGAGCTGGCCCTGTTCTGCGAGGGCTTCTTCCTCAAGCACATGAAGGCTCTGCTGGAGCAGGACTCCTTCCGGCAGCTCATCTACAGCCGCAGCAGCAAAGTCCAGGGCCTGGATCCGCTGCAGGACTTGCAGAGCACCCTGGCTGAGCGAGTGCACTCTGTCTACATCACCTCCCGTGTGTGAGGGGCCAAGGGATGACTGGCCGGCACCAGAGGGATGGGACAGGCTGCCAAGGCCGGGAGCAAGGTGCTGGGGCTTGTGGACATGCAGGGCCCCTCCAGGTGGCGGGACGGTTGGAGGCCCTCTTGGAGCCAGGTTCACAGTGCGCTCGGTTTCTCTCTCCTTCCCCCGCTGCCCGCTCTGGTGTTGATCTGGTCCTTGGTTAGACAGATAAGTCCAAAGCACCCCCCATCACAAGGCAGCCCACCCTCAGCTCCTCCGCCCTTGAGCACATCAACCACTGACGAGCGAAGGCAGGATGAGGACAAAAGGTGGTGTTTTGGTCCCACAGTTTGCACCTTGAGGGCCCCGAGCACTTACTCTGTGCTCTGTCCCTTTCTGAAGGCCAGCAGCTGGTCCTGAATCCCCTCTGCTGCAGTGCTCTGATTAGGCCTCCAAGCTCCAGCAGGCCCTACATCCTCAGTAAGCTCAGACCAGGACAACTGGGCTCCCGGGGCGGGGAGTCCTGATGAATGTATAGAGTGTATGTGCTGTCTGGGCCCCAGGCCGTGTAATTCCAAAGCCTGCGTCTGTCTTCCTAATGTCATGTAGGAAAGTCTGTCCAAATCCCTGGACTCATTCCTCAAGGCTTTGAAAGACTTGCTGTGAGCTTCCAGGGGGCTAGGGATCCCCTCCCAGAGGGCCACATTGAGTCCCCATCTTCTTTGGTGTCTGGGGCTACAGAGACCCACCCCTTGGGACTACCAGCTTGCTCAGTAGAGGGCAGTTGCCCAGCTGATGGCTTCTGAGGGCAGTGTGGGGGTGCAAATGGGTTACACTGTAGGAGCCTTGGTGACCTCAGCTCTTGTTTTGCTGCTGTTTGGGGGGCCAAAGTAACCCCACGCCTATACCTAGGTTGCCTCTCTGGGCTCAGGAAGCAGAGCCAAAGTATCCCCCCTGGCAAGTCTCACAAGTTAAGGTTTCCTTTAACTGAGGATTAGAGAGCTGGGCAGGGCTCTGCAAACCTGAGGGACAAGGACAGGGCTTCAGTGGACAGCAAGGTGTGGGAGAAGAGGTTCTCCTGCCAGGTCCCCTGCCCCACACCCTTACCTTCTGTGGGCTTGGAGCACTCTGACACCTGTCATATTTATGGGCCAGACACAGGGGGAGCATTCTGGACAGTTTGCACTGGGTGTAGGCTACTTCAGCTGTCTGGCCACATTAGAAACTATTTATTCACTAAAAGCCCCAGGCATTTCAGGAGGTGTCACCTGGGCCACCTTGAAAAGCCCCAGGAGGCTTGCAATCTTTGGAAATATTTTTGACTAGCTGCTTGAGCTGGATGTACAAAGGAATAGGCATTATTTTATTGCTGTAATATTGTATGATACTTTAACTGTACATTAATATTGTCACTTATTGTAAATGTACCATGGTTTTATTAACAATAAACACCCATTAACAATGACCTTGGCCTTGCTCTTGGCAGAGGGTTGCTTAGTGTTCAGGACTGGGGAGGAGTCCGTTAGGACCAGGAAGAAATCCCAGAGCCTATTCTCTGTAACTTAGCACTCTTATTTCAAAGAGAAAGACTCCTCCCCCCAGGAAAGCTGTTCTGTGGCCACCCCACACTCACCTCTCCCCACGACCTAAACCTGGATCCATCCCCTCAGCCACTATAGAAGTACTCCCTCATTGAATTGTCCTATCTATGAAATGAGGTAGACAATGATGGTGATGTGAAACTACTCACATTTACTAAGCATGGGGAGGCACCTGTGGCTCAGCGAGTAGGACACTGGCCCCATATACCAAAGGTGGCAGGTTCAAACCTGGCCTCAGCCGAACTGCAAAAAACAGAAAAATAGGTGGGCGTTGTGGCAGGCACCTGTAGTCCCTGTACTCGGTAGGCTGAAGCAAGAGAATTCCCTGTACTCGGGAGGCTGAAGCAAGAGAATTGCCTAAGCCCGGGAGTTGGAGGTTGCTGTGAGCTGTGTGACACCATGGCACTTTACCGAGGGCAATAAAGTGAGACTGTCTCTACCAAAAAAAAAAAAAACCTAATATTAAGCATGTGTGTGCCATTGAGAAGGACAAGACCCAGATGACAGAGGAATAGCACAGCCTTGTTTCTGTGCCCAGGCTCCTCCACGGCTCCTTATGTGAGAGTTATTTGGGTTTTTGTTTTTGTTTTTTTTTTTTTGGTAGAGACAGAGTCTTCACTTTATCACCCTTGAGAGAGTGCTGTAGAGTCACAGCTCACAGCAACCTCCACCTCCTGGGCTTAGGCGATTCTCTTGCCTCAGCCTCCCAAGAAGCTGGGACTACAGGCGCCCACTACAACGCCCAGCTATTTTTTGATGCAGTTTGGCCAGGGCTAGGTTTGAACCTGCCACCCTCACTGCCGGCACCCTACTCACTGAGCCACAGGTGCCACCCTATTTGGGTATTTTTGTAAACCAGACCACAGCCCAAAACGGCATAGTCCACCAAAGTGCGGCAGTGCCTTCTCCACCTAGACCTGGCCTGATGAAAGGCACCTGTCCCGTGTGGCTGCTGCCTCCAAGTCCTCCTTAACCCAAGCTGGCTCTGCCACCACTAGGACACTGGTAGGAGGAAGGGAGGGTGGAAAGTCATAGCTCCGGCCCAGCAGTTTTCTGGGACTTGGTTGTAGTTGTTTAAGATGCAAAGTCCAAGAAGAAATTAAAAAATAATAATAAAAAGTTTCCCTGTCGGACGGGAATAGAAGAAATTCTGAAAGTGGCCAGGAACCTGAACCAGTTCAGGAGAGGATTTTTGGACTTTGCTGGCATGGGCAGCAGGGCTGCCTGGACCTGTGGTGCCCCCTGGGGGCCAGAGGGTGTAGCACATGTGTACTGTCCCATGCAGAAGCCAGTGAAGGTGCTGGGATGGGTGTGTCCTGATGGACCTACTCTTCAGGGGTCTGCGTCCAACAAGTTCCCTCTCTACCCCCAAACCTCAGTCAATGCCCAGCCTAAAAATCAAGATCTAGTTACACTAGTTCCAGATGTGGTTCAACCGTTTTTTTCTCTTTTGGCAGGTTAAGCAGGGGGTTAAAGGGAAATGGAGGTATGAAGGGAGGTTGGAGGGGTGGGGGTGGGTTCTGAGCCTGTGTGAAGCAGGACCACACTTTTGAACAAATATTAAAATAATTAGGGGAAGAAATCATTCATTCATCTAAGGGCAAGACTCTGGAAATGATCCCTTGCCTGCAGCTAGACCACTTCCTAATTCGGGCCCATTCCAGAGTGCAGGGCCACTCCCCTCCAGCTACTGCAGCCACAGGCAGGCTGGGGGAGGGGAGAGTCAACCTCTCCGTACTGGCACCCTTGGAAACAGGGCTGGACACAGCGCTTCTCCACACAGGGACTTCTCTCTACTTGAGCTGTCATAGGCGCTGCCAGGCCAGCATCACTGAAGCCAGTGCCCGGGTCTTCAGCTCCCAAGGACACTCCTATCCATATGGGAGGGTGCCAGAGTCCACTCCTGGGCCAGCAGGGCTGACACGAAGACCTACTCCTTCCCAGGGTGGCTGGTCTGCTCCTGACACTTCACTTTCCTTTCTGCTACCCCTTTCCCAGTCCCCCATGCCAGATGGAGGTTGATCACAGCTGTCTCAACAGAACCAGCCAAAGCAGGAAGCCTCAGGTCTTTCCCCTTCAGGCGCCCTTTCAAGATAACTTTACCAACTGTTTACAGAATGAAGGGCATCTTCTTCTCTAGTTGCCTGAAATTGCCTATTCAGGCCCAAGGACTTCCAGCCCTCCCCCCTCCTCCAGGCCTACAGACTGGCTGCTGGTGCATTAATGGCCTCAGATAATGAGTCTACATTTTTCCAAGGTGACGGTCACTTATTTCTGCCCCTCCCCCACCTCCCAGCCTCAGCAGCCCTCTTTTGTGTCCCATCTCCTGGTCACTCCAGAGCCCTCTGGGGAGGCCAGGCCAGATGAGCAGTGGAAGCACTGAATCAGGCCAGCATTAGCCCCCAGTGGGCTCGGGGGTGGGGCTGACCATTTAGGGACCTTCTTTGTTCAGCTTTAGTCCCTTCCCCATCCCGGTGACAGCATTTGTGGCTGGCCTATCTGAATTCATTTCACAAGTGACATTTCCTGAGACAGCCAAGCTTTACAGATGTCACTCTGTCTGGGGGCCAGATGGTGAGGTCTAGGGGAGGCGTGCCTTTTCAGGTTTGAAGGAGAACCCAAGATCACAACCACAAAATGCACAGACCTGTTTAGGAACACATGCTTTCTGAATAAAAGGGCCTTGGCCGAGGATACAGTCATTACACAGAGCTAAAAGGTCTGCCTGCAAAGTGCATGCTTTTTGCTGTGCAAGTGGGGCTTTTTTTCTAGGTCAGGTTGTGATTTTAGAACATAGCCAGTCTTCAGTGTTCTCGGAGCTGGTGTGCAACTGAACAAGCAACCTGAGTCAGATGTGAGAGAGCCCCAATCCAGAGAACCAGTGTGCAGGTGCTATGTGCCGGGTACTCTGCTACATGCTGGCCAGTTCTAAGCTCTTCCCTTTCAACCTCAGCCCAAGGAAGGCAGCGCTAGTAACATGCCCAGGGTCACACCGCAGGTCTGGCACGGCAGTCTGACTGCGGAGCCCTCTCACTTTGCACACCAGGGTAGAGTCAGCTGAACAGGCTCTGGGACTGGAGACACTGAACAAAGCCTTCCTCACCTATAGGATGTGCTTGGACAACTTTTAAGATACCATCCAGCTCTGACCATTTGTAAGATTTGGACTCTGATTTCAGCCACACTCTCCTCAGAAAATCCGCTTTGATTGGTCAGGCTCAGGCACTCACCTGAGAAAATAAATAAATTATTTTCATATCCCCCTTCAGCAAACTTTCCTACAGACTTAACAGGGGAGGGGTCTGTGAGCAGGAAGATGCAGATCCAGGAACAAAAGGCCCCAGAGCCAGGTCCCCGTCTGGTCTGGGAGTTGCATGTTTATTTATTTATTTATTTATTTTTGTAGAGACAGAGTCTTACTCTATCGCTCTCGGTAGAGTGCCGTGGAGTCACAGCTCACAGCAACCTCCAGCTCTTGGGCTTAGGCGATTCTCTTGCCTCAGCCTCCCGAGTAGCTGGGACTACAGACGCCCGCCACAGCGCCTGGCTAATTTTTGATGCAGTTCGGCCGGGGCGGGGTTTGAACCCGCCACTCTCGGTATATTGGGCTGGCGCCCTACTTGCTGAGCCACAGGCACTGCCCCGAGTTGCATGTTTAATACCCTTTGGTCCAGAAGCTCCTCTTCCCCTCTGTCCTTCACTTAAGACTTCACCACAGAGTACATGTTAGGGCTTCAGAAACATTCTATTTGGACTCAAAGCATGGACATCATCAAACAAATGTACCAGAGTATGTGTGAAGCCACCAGATAATTTCTGTCCCCAACAAATGGAAGAGACCAAATAAGCTGGCAGGAGTTGGGAAAGAGGCAAGTAGCTGCTATCTAGCCAGCACGTCAGGCCTCTCAAGGTGGGCCCTGCCACTTCTACTACAAGCTCCTGGGCTGGGATGCCCTAGCCACACTGCCCACCCTTGGCCTTGAGACCAACACCTGCAGGTTCTACCTTGCAGCCCAGACAAGTAAGACAACCTGCAACATCCACATCTGTGGATTTTTTTGGAGAGTCTCACTATATTGCCCTGGGTAGAGTGCCGTGATGCCATGGCTCACTGCAACCTCACTCTCTTGGGCTCAAGTGATCCTCTCGCCTTAGCCTCCTGAGTAGCTGGGACTATAGGTGCCCAACACCCAGCTATTTTTTGAGATGGGGCCTCGTTCTTGCTCAGATTGGTCTTGAACTAATGAGCTCAAGAGATCCATCCTTGGCCTCCAGAGTGCTAGGATTACAGGCATGAGTCACCGCGCCTGGCTCCACATGTGTAGATTTCACGAACACTGCAGGTGGTTGGCCTTTCCAGGATGTTATTTATTAAAAATAGATTCTCTATTGCTTCCCTCACCACTGCTAGCAAAGAAGCCCTTCCCAACATCTCTGCCCAAATGGATGAAATAAAGGGTCTTGGGGACTGTGAGGATGTGGTATCCTACCTAAATTGGGGAAGAGCACAGACTTTTCTGGGACAGAGAGGACAGCAAGCCTGGAGCCAGGAGAGGAAGTATACCCAGCACCAGCAAACCCTGGTGAACCCCACAATGGCGTGCCACAGCCACCTGGGAGGACCAGAGCTCCCCCTGCTCCAGGCCTCAGGGTACTTGGGCAAGTCCTTGAAGAGAGAGACAGTCCTCTGTCAAACAGCCTTCTCAGCCTCACAAGAAGCTGTGCACACAATTAAGAGCCTGAGAGGGTTGAGAGTCAGTGTGGCTTCCATATGTGTGGGAATGAACCTGGAAAGCTGGTCCCAAGCACTTGGGGGAATAGAGACAGACCCCTGGCAATGCCAGAGGTTTGCCCCAACATCAAGTTCTAAGCAGACCCATCTGGGAGTGATTTTGCGCCTTCAGCCAGGCCGGCCCACACCTGACAAAGTCAGGCCCAAAGACTCTACTCTCAGCCAGCTTCTGGGTTCACTGGGGGCTCTGCTGCTCCTAAGAGTACAGGCTGCTGCCCAGGAAGTCAGGTATCATCTCCTCGTGGCCGGCCACTCATGCCTAAGGTTCTCTTCACTATTTCTTCCATTTCAGTTTCATATCTTTTTTGTTCTTCATATCTTTGTTTTTCTTCAACTTCTTGTTCTGTTTGGGTTCTTGTTTGGTTTCCAACTTCCTTTTGTCACTGGAAAAAAAAAAATCAGTAAGAGAGAATACATACAGACCTGATAGCTCTCTGAGACTACCTTACTTTAAGTGTGCTTTGCTTTGTATGAAAAAGGATTTCCACCATCTGAAACCTGATTTAAGAACATTTGAGAGACACAAACGTTCTCTGCAAACCTATTAGGGCAGCGGCATCATGCTGGGGGCCAGAGATATACACACAGACCTACTTCCTGCCCTGACCAAGCTCTCAGCCTGTGCTGGAAAATATTTCTATCTTAACACCTAAAATGTGGCTTCTCTCAGGATGCTGTATGTTTCCCCCTCACAAGACCTTGAGAAAGATCTAAGGCATCACAACAAAGACCCCCTCCCACTGCTCTCACCACCAGTGTTACCCTGGAAACCAGATGTATCACCCCAATGACCCTGAAGACAGTCCCTAATAGAAAGCATCAGACTCCAAGGAAAATCCTACTATACTTTGTAATGTGCTGCTATTATTTTATTTTTTTCTAAACGAATAGAAGAAAACCCAAAGGAGCAGTAACCCAGGTTATACCCTGCAGCTGGTCACCAGATTCCTCCCTGATAGATGGGAACAGGAATCATGCACAAAACCGCCACCTTCTATTTAGAAACCCTTGTCAGTTAAAAATTCTCTCCAGTGGCTATTTGCCCTGGGAATAAATACCTCCCCTACAAAGACAGAGCAATCAGTTTGCTCCAAAGACCATTAGCATCACATGAATGAAATACCTCTGGGGGGATGGGGGGAGAAAAGGAAAAAAAAGTAAGACTTCATAGTACACGTAATGACAGACCTCAGAGTTTACACCTCAGAAAGTGCAAAACTTTCACATTGATGCGGAGCCCTCAAGCACACAGATTACTGGGCTGGCTTGACTCAGGGGGCCCCTCCCCAGCAATAACGGCCAATGAATGGTCAGAGAGGCCAAGCTCTGCAGAGTGAGGGACTGAGCCATCTCTGCTATGAGCACATTCCCTGGCCTTCTGTTCCAGTCAAAGCTACCATGCTCAAGGACAAAACCATCATGGCCCTGTGCACTTGCCACACTGTCCAAACCAGAAACACTGAAAGTGAACTTCTGCGCTACATCCAGAACAACTGGGAAATGAAGCCAGAATCAATGCTGGATCCTTCAAGATGCCACAGTAATTTACAGAAAATGCAGAAGACAATATGTGATTTCTGGGATCTATGGTTCCCGGAAGGTTTCCTCTTTCTAGAATATAAACTCTTGAGGAGACCTTGATAATTGTGGCAATGCCAAAAAGTCACCCTCCCCACCAACCCCAAAACCTGCTGTGCAAGCCTCATCTCCAGATACCCTGGGCAGGGGAGGCCTCATTCTATTCCCAAGGGAAAATCCAATGAAGGTTCCAGCCCAAACAACCACCATGTTCATCCCAAAATGTAGCACTCTGCCGATAAGAAGCCTGAAGTCTAAGTTTTCAAAGAGTGGTGGTCCCTAGTACATGATTTGTTTTTCATTTCATTCTCACAGTTATTCTTTTCCAGAGAATATAAGACAAGATGGCACAACATACTGAATGGAAAAGCTGACAGAAGAATCCAGCTACTTCCTACTATGCCACATATTAAAGAGACTAGCAAAAACCTAACGATAGAACAATGCCACTTTAGTCACTAAAATTTTTATAAAAACATATTTTTCAAAAAAAAAAAAAAAACACCGAAAACTGAGTCTATTGTTAATTGTGAACAAATAAATATTTTTTAAATTCCTCTGTTTTTCACTTCTAATATAGGAAATATAAACATTTATGACCCACATCAACAAAAGTCCTTTGGGGACCTCAACTGTTTTTAACATACAAAGCAACTCTAAGGGCCAAAACTTTGAGAACCACTGGCCTGAAGGACCAGTGAGCAAACCTGGTCCTGACTGTCACCAGCTATGCGCCTACTGGTAAGTTACTCAACCCCTCAGAGCCTTGATCACGTCACCTGAAAGCAAAGATGGTAATGAGACAAGCCCTCAGCCGCCATTCTGAGGACTGACAGAGACGCTGCACTAAAGGGAAAGTCTCAGGCCGAGGCAGCTCCTACACTGCTCTCTCACGTCTTCCTCCCCGACAGGCCCAGGGCCCCGGCATGGCTGGCAAATACAAGGAGAGAGGAGATCCAGGCCTGGTCTGTAGGAAATGTGCTACGAGCAGTGACCAGGGAACTCTCAAAGGAAAGAAACTTGACTGTTCTCTCAAAGCTCTTGCTCCCACCTCCTACTTCCCATGAAAGCTCAGAGAGGCAGAGCCAGGTTGCCTCTCCCGTCAGTGTGTCAGACCTCAGGCCCTCACCTTTTCAGGCTGACAACTGAGGCATTCTGCCCAGCTTTGTTCAAAACTTCATTCCACTCTTCATCATCCCCACGGATTATGTACCTAAAAAAAGAAGGGAAGTGTCAAAGCCTGTTTGAGAGAAGAGGAGACTGTTTAAAAGAAATAAGACAGTGACAACACTCTTATCAGACACTTCCTGCCACAAAAGCCCATCTGAGCTGTGTCAGCGTTTGAACAGCAGAGAGGACAGAAGGGACAGGCATGCACAGGGCCTGGAGACATGAGGCCCAGCTCTACTGGACAGAAGCTTCACAGGAGCAAGTCACCAGGACTGCTGACAAGGGTCAGCAAGGACAGTACTGCACAGACAACAACCTGCCCAGCTTCTCCCACCTGAGTCTCATTAACCACCACTGAGGAAACCTTCTGTCACCTCAACAGTCTTCTCACTCATTCTTACCTCCAGGCATTTGCCCAGGAGCCCGTGAACTGCGCCTCCCCCCTCCCCACCCCAACTCTTTTGGATCTAGCAGTCCTGGCAAATTCAGGTTGCTATTGCAAAGCTGAGGGCAGACACCAGAGCTCAATATCCTGATCAGGGACTCCTGGCCACCTCCACCTCCCATGTCCAACCACCACCATCACTAATGACCCAGCAACAGGACTCTGGGTCACAGAGGCTCAGAGGCCACTACTTCTAAAGTGTTAATCACATCAATTGCAGGGAGGGTGCCGGGGGGGGGGGGGGGAGGCGGGGGACATAACAGCAGTATAGCTGGAGTTCAAAAGGGACCAGGATCCCTAGTACCCAGAGGGCTTTAGAGCAAGGGGTATTTTGCTTGTTTTTGGCAGCAGAATCCTTTTTTCAAAGGGTTCTTTTGTCTTCAAAGGCAAAAGCCAAATATAGCAAAGTGACCAATAACCTCATCTGATCAGCATCCTCCTTCCTGGAAGGACCCCAAGGCATGACAGAGAGCCCCAAGGATCCAGGGAAGACAGATGGAAAGTTAAAGTGGCAGTGCTGACCTGGGAAACAATTCCTCCAAACTTACACAATTAGTCAGGAGAAGGTTTTTAGCTATTGGTGCTTCTAAAACCAATCCCATGAAGCACAGCTTCCAGGGTGCTTGGGATACAGATCAAAAGAAACCTACAGACAGAGGCTCAGGGCCCTGGACACCAAAGGCAAACCCTGGCTTCTCACGTCAGCAGAGGGGTCTTACTGAGAGAGGTCCATGCTCTTCAGCTTCCCCACTTCTTTCTTGTGTTTCTCCTGAAACTCCTTTGCTGCTTCGTCCTGTGACCAAGAACCCACAGGGAGAGTAGGTCAGAGCTGAGGGGTAAACCCAACACAGAGAAAAGCGAAGACAGGGTGAAACAGCACAAAGAATAGAACACATTCCCTTCTCTTCAGTTCACCCTCACAACTACTGCAGGTGGCTCTTGGTTTATTAAGTGTGTATGCATGTAAACTCACACTTTAAAAGTTACCTAAAAGGATAAGCAAAACATTCACAACAGCAGATGCTGTATTCCTGCACCCACACACATTCGGGGGAAGCACAGCCCAGGCCCGTGTGTGCTCAGACACCCACGGGGCAAGGAGAAGCGGAGAATGAACTCTCAGGGAAGCCCCGGGAACACCTCTTGGCACAGTTAGTGCAGGGCTCTCCCCAGGGCGAGGGGAAGACATTCTGTACACAGCGAAGGCACCGAGGGAAATGCCGGGACATACCAGATCATCACTCAGGGTCTTCATCGTGGGCTCCATGACCACATCCTTCACTGCCACCATCTGCTGCTCGATGGCCTTTTCCTGTACTTCATTAAACAACTACAAAGGACAACCGCAGAGAAACAGAAGATGAGCAGCAGGGCCCAGCCACTCATTACCAAAGCAGCTAGTGCCTCACACAAAGGTGCATTCTGAAGACACAGAGCCACACTCTACATAGTTTGGGAAGACAGATACGCCCAGTAAGAGTGTGAAAATATAGACAATCAAACTCTGACGGTGGTGCGTCTGGGCAAGAACAGGGACTTTATAGATGCTGTATTTCTTGATGTATGTGAAGATCTCCAGCAAACACAGCTGCATGTTAACATCTGCTCATCTCAAGGACAGTGAGTGGGTTTGCTGTATTATTCAAAAGACAACAAGGTCCTGCCCTTAGGCCGAAGCTACCTTCACTACTTTGCGGATGATCCGGTTGAAAAGTCCCATCAACTGGCCCGAGGGCAGCTCAATCTCCTTTTCTAGCTGGTCCACAGACTTATGCTGCAGGCCAATCCCCAAGAGAAGAGCCTGGAAGATGGAAAATCGGTTGGAAGGGTGTTCAAGGTCCTTACTTATTAAAATGGTGCTCAGAACCAGAATCGCTTTCAACCAAAGCTATCTGGGCTTGGAGCATGTAGCTCAGCAGCAAGGGCACCAGCCACATGCACCAAGGCTGGCGGGTTTGAATCCAGCCCGGGCCTGCCAACAGCAATGACAACTACAACCAAAAAATAGCCGCACATTGTGGCAGGCGCCTGTAGTCCGAGCTACTTGGGAGGCGGAGGCAAGAGAATTGCTTCATCCCAAGAGTTGGAGTTGCTGTGAGCAGTGACACCACAGCAATCTATGGAGGGCGACATAGTGAGACTCTGCCTCAAAAAAAAAAAAAAACAAAGAAAGAAAAAAAAGCTATCTGGTACAAAAGGCAGACTGGCCCTGTGTACTCTGGCATTTTCTCTTTCATCCTGGTACTGAAACCACAAAATACTCCCTCTTCCCAATATTGTCAACTTTTACTACCCTGACAAACACCTGCTTCATGACTACATTACAAGTTTGGGTTGTTCCTGGGGCAGCGTGGTGGAGCTCACCTTCAGCTCTCGCTAACTGTATGGCTGGGCCACTGCCTGATGTCACAGTCCAGGACTGTGACGCTACCCACCTCTCAGATCTATGAGGAAGGCACAAAATTACGTCCACATGCCCAACTCAACACCCAACAAACAGCTCCACAATCCTCTTCTCCCCACATGAGCCCCGGGTGACCTACCGACTGAGCAGCAGACAGGGCCAGGTCCCCCAGCTGGTTCAGGAAATGCATGCGGGAGATGGATGGGATCATGTCCATGATGAGGTGATAGTCCACCATGTTCTGGGAATACATTTCCAGCCGCTTGAGGTCGTAGGGGAGGAAGAGCTCCTCCAGCGTCCCCCGGCTCAGCGCTGTCCACAAGACACAGAGCTAGGTGGTCAGGTAAGCCCTACGCCCTCATGAAGTCTGACAGCCTTCACGAGTCAGCATACACAACAGGCCCACGACACACAGAAGCCACCTAACAGTGCCTGGCCATGGATGTAACACAGCCCTGACCTGGAAGTGCGCTGAGCCTTTCCCTTTAGGGGGCGGCTCCAGGCTGAGTTGGGGTGAGTGGACAGCTGGCATGTGATCCAGAGCCAGAGCTCCCGCAGCAACACACAGGACAAGGCAAGGCTCCCCATGTCCCTGAATTAGAGGAACACAACGCCAGCCTTTCCCCACTGGGTCACTGCAGCCAGCTTCACAGAAAGTGCTTAGGCATTACCTAACTCAAGGAACACAGATTCTTCCATCAAAATATCACTGGCAGGCTCAGCACCCATATAGCTCAGTGAGTAGGGCACCAGCCACATTCACCAAGGCTGGCAGGTTCAAACCTGGTCCGGGCCAGCTAAACAACAATGACAACTGCAACCAAAAAAAAAAAAAAAAAGCCAGGTGTTGTGGCGGGCACCTGTAGTCCCAGCTATTTGGGAGGCTGAGGCAAGAGAACTGCTTAAGCCCAAGAGTTTGAGGTTGCTCTGAGCTTTTTCAACAACGCCACGGCACCCTGTCGAGGATGACATAGTAAGACTCTTGTCTCAAAAAAATATATATATATATAACTGGCAAAAACACATACAGACATACACATAAACAGGTACATGTGTGTTTACATAAATACTTACATATAAAATAGGCAACAAAAAAACAGCTGATAACAATAATGATCCCTTACACCTATTTATATTTTAAATATTCCAACAGAGTTTGCACGCACAAAACCCTTCTGTGCAGTGTTGGCCACCAAGGGCTGGCAGCATATTCCTAGTACAATTTCACAAATGAGGAAACTAGGCCTCAGAAGACAGCACTTCATTCGCCTAGATCTCAGGATTTAAACTGAGTTCTGTAATTAAACTGGCTGCTGCATGAATTACCTCTGATGTCAAGTCGAGTCCCCAAAGTCTTATCATGAGAATTAAATATGGCATGGCTGAAACAGAGGGGGGGCCTAGTCATCAGGAGACACACCCTTCCTAGGCCACGGTGCAGCCAGGCCGCTCCCAGTCCTCCGCTGACCACCCAGCTCACCTGGCTGGGCTGGTTTCCCCACGTTCTTGTTCTGAATGATGTTCAGAGCCAGGGAAGGGGAGAAAGTGCAGAACTGGTAGGACAGCAAGGCCAGGAACCGCCGTCGGAAATCTGTGGGGTGCCACAGGAAACACGCAGGGTTAGAGGTCTGGAGCCACCCTACCCGTCACCTCACTGCCCCCGACTCCGCTCCTCACTCGCCTTTCCAGAAGGCCTCAAGCCAGACTCCCCTGTCAGCCTCTTCCTCGTCAGTCAGCGTCTTCAGCATGATGCACGAGTGCTCTCCAGTCAGGTCATTCTGAGGAACACACATTCTTAACTAGCACCAAGAACCCCCACCCTTCTTTTTTTTTGTAGAAACAGTCTCACTTTATCGCCCATGGCATCACACAGCTCACAGCAACCTCCAACTCCTGGGCTCAGGCAATTCTCTTGCCTCAGCCTCCCAAGTAGCTGGGACCACAGGCGCCTGCCACAACGCCCAGCTATTTTTTTTGTTTTGCAGTTCAGCCGGTGCCGGGTTTGAACCCACCACCTTCGGTATATGGGGCCGGCGCCCTACTCAATGAGCCACAGGTACCGACCCCCTACAATCCTTTTCAACGACTCATAATCAGGAGAGAGTAAATGGTCAGAGCAAAAAGGCTTGATGCTTCCATGGGCCTGTCCTTCCCTGACTGGAAGAGGCGCCTTCTAGAGCACAGCCCTCCCTTCACATTCCTCACACGGCCGCAATTCACACGAGGGCTTTCAAAGATCACTCACTCTGCCCTACAACTTCCTAAAGGGTGCCACAGAGGTGGAGCAGAACTGCTGGGTCTTCAGTGCCCAACCTTTGCTCTGGAGTCAACTGAAATGAGCCAGAACTCACAGTCATTAGAGCTTTAACTGCACACAATCCACAGCTCCATGAGCTGGAGATCCCATGCTGGCAGCCAGTTTGCAAATGCAGGCTTCTTTTTTTTTTTTTGAGACAGAGCTTCAAGCTGTCACCCTGGATAGAGTGCTGTGGCATCACAGCTCATAGCAACCTCCAATTCCTGGGCTCAAGCGAGTCTCCTGCCTCCGCCTCCCAAGTAGCTGGGACTACAGGCGCCCGCCTCAATGCCCGGCCATTTACTG
>CAUYON010031731.1:0-32150 GCA_963573935.1 Arctocebus calabarensis
CCAATCAATTGTCCCAGCCAGTATCAACCTCAAATCAAAGAGTTGAAAAGTCTCTGGCGACTAGACAGCTGAAGTCTGCTGGCAGCTTTAGTATAACTCACTGCAGTATTCTGTAAGCTCAGGAGGGCCCCCCCAAGCCAGTAAATTAGCCTGGGAAGGTTGATGCCTCTTTCCTCACCTTGACCTTCTGTCTCACCCAGTCTCTGGGAACCCTGCAGGGCTGTGGTCCAGTTCCCTCCACTGAGCAGATGCTCTAGAGGTTTGCACCTGCCTAGGTCACATGGGGCTCTGTGGCTCCTCAGCCAGTCCACCAGTTGTGTCAGTGTTGGCAGCAGGGGAGGTGAGGTCTAACAACCTGGGTACTTGATGGGGGCTGGGGCTATTCACTCAGTTCCAGCCCTATCCCTGTTTGATGTAAAGTAGATGAAAAAGATGATAGAACAGAACAAGTTCGCAGAATTTCTGCCCTGTGGAGGAGACGCTGGGCTGCTAATAGTCCTGACTTAGTATGTAAGCTTCAGGCCTTTATCTCAGCTGTCATGCCCTGAGGGCCAGGTGTGGCCCAAATTTAGCAAAGCTTTGGTCCACTTCAGTCAGCTGTTTTTCAGCCAGCCGTTTTTCACCCAGCTGCTTTTCGGCTCACACTCTCACCGCTCCCGAGTGGGGAGAACAGCACGGACCAGCGGCAACCCACGCCCTGTCCACACCCCTCAAGAAAGTGTTCAAGAATCTGGACTCTGTGGGGGACAGACCTCCAGACCTCAGGGTGAGAGTGGAGGGGAGTTCCCAGAGTTCCAACTTGCAGGTAGAGAATATATGCAGTTTTATACAGCTTTATGCCTGGCAGGAGAGTGCCACGGCACAGGGGAAGGAGGTCCGGTTTTTAGAGGGTCTGTCCTGTGAGGTAGAGTGGGAGGACATCTGAACTCTGCTTGCTTGTTTGTATGGAGGTATGGCGTATACTGCGAGCTGTTCTCTTGGGGGAAGGGACTCCCCTCCACTTGGTGATGTGCTCTGTACCTTTTATTTATATCCTTGGGGTCGCAGGTCGCTCAAGCAGGGTTGATGTGCATTCCTCCACCTTGTCTCTTGGCTCAGCTCCAAACTGTTGGCTTTATTATTAAATTTCTGTCCTTTAACTCTCCTTCTGGACAGGAGTGTCTGCAGAAAGCTAGCTACAGACTGCCATCTCCTCCTCCCAAACAGAAATATTTTGATCATACTGTTAGCGATAGCCTTCATGGCATTTTCTTGATCACTAAATAAAGACATTGATACTCTACATTTAATAAGTTTCACCAGTACCCTGCTAAGATGCACCGTAGGTGTGATCCCACCAATTGTCCTCCCTCCATCCATCCTCCTCCCCATCGCCTCCCTTTCCCTTTTCCCTGTATTCTTGTGCTATAATTGGGTTTTAGCCTTCATATGAAAGCTATAAATTAGATTCATATTAGGGCTGAGTACATTGGATACTTTTTCTTCCATTCTTGAGATACTTTGCTGAGAAGAATATGTTCCAGCTCCATCCATGTAAACACAAAAGAGGTAAAGTCTCCATCTTTCTTTAAGGCTATTACATCATTTTGTTTCATATAACATCTCAAGGCTATCTTACAAGACACTGAAACATTCAGAATTTTTCTATTTCTTTGGCAAATTGGTCCTTTTCCCATTATATCGTGACCCTTCTTACCTCTAATAACATTTTCAACTCTATTTAATATTACTAGAACTGCCATAGTCTTTGTTTTCGTTAGAATTTGCCTGTTATATCTTTTCCATCTCTTTACTTTAAACTTTTTGTGCTTATATGTTTTAAGTGTGCCTCATGTAAATAGCAAGAAGATATTTGAAAAGCCATCTGAAAAATATCTCATTTTAACTGTTAAATTTAGTTTGTTTACATTTATTTGTTTATTGACATATTTAGATATATTTCTGCATCTTACACTTTGCTTCCTATTTATCATGACTTATTAGAAGAGGGCAGACGTTATGTTACTCTTCCCTGGTTCTAGCTGCTAATGACTTATGCTTTTCCTCTATTTCCTCTGCTGAGTGAGAAGTTGCACGTTTTATTTCTCTGTGCTTAGTGGCTTGCCTTCAAACTTTACTATATGTTGATGTGTGACTATTCTAAATTGAAGTATAATCCTTATCTACTATCAAACAATACTAAGATCTGAATGCATTAACTTAGAATCCTTCAGTTTTCTATGTATTGTTGCTTGATGTTTTATTTCCCCATAGTCATTGTACTTACTAATTTAATACCATCAATAATTATTTACATGGGCCTGTGTTTTACTAATTTGTTTACCTGCCACTGTTTCTTGTATCTCATTCCTCTATTTCTAGTTCCTTCTTCCTAGGTTGTCTTTTCCCATCTTCCTTTAAAGTTTCTTCTTCTTGAAGTTTTTCTTTTAGAATCTCCCTCTTTCATGATCCATGAGGGAAATAAATCTAACGATTTTTGTCAAGAAATGTTTTATGCCACACGAACTCTTAAATGAGAACTTACCTATGTATATATTTACTGTTACTTCTCTCTCATCCCTATAAAGTTGTTATTCTAACATCTTTTGACTATTATTGTTGCTTTTTCTTTTATGTATTTCAGTATCACTATGATGTATCTATAACTATATATGTATTTATTTATTCATTCATTTATTTATTTCCACTCAGGACTTGTTTATCATTATATTTTGTGAAACCTGGAAAATTATTACCTCTAAGGGATCCACATCCCTAATCTCTGGAACCCTTGAATGCTACAAGGCAAAAGGCATTTTTCATCAGGTCTGTTTTTTATTTCTCTGCTCCCTCTTCAGCAGCGTGTGAGATGCTTCTTAACTCTTCCATTCCAAAATTCTATATTTTTCTTTGCTTGTGGTTTTATTTGGATCTTTTTCATACCTGCCTTCTTTTTTTTAATATAGTCTCTTGCTGTATTTTTATGTTATTAAGTCCTTCTTTTATGCTTCAATAAATTTTAAAATGCTTATATTATACATTTTTAGCTCTATATCCAAAAGGTATAGAGGTTAACACCGATGTATAGTATACCTGCTGACTCTCTCTCATAATTGATTATTTCCTTGTTTGTTTATAGTGCTGAATTGCGAGGTCATATGTAGCTGGACTTTATTTGTGTTGAGTGGTTGAAATGCACATCCTTCTAGAGTGAATTTAAATGTGTATATTACTGGTGCCACAGAAGTGTGATAAGATTGAAAATAATTTTGCATTACTTTTTTTTTTAAGTTTAGGGATTTCTACATTCCCAGACATATTCTAAATACAAATTCCACCTATGAAGATGGTAGGTGCAGCATAAAAAATCTCAGAGGACACTTTCTTTCCACCAAGATCCTAGGCCATAATGAGCTAGTTTCAATTTTCCTTACACATTTTCTGTGCTGATGGCAAATTCTTTCCCTTCCCCCTACTTTCTTATATTTCTTCCACTAAATAATTTTTAATTTGGGGTGGGCCTCAATGTCCACTCTCTACTTCAATGGGTCCATACTCTGGTCTTCTATTCTGTTTGCATACAGACGTTAACCCAAGAATTTTGCAGATTACCTAATATAGCTCCCTTTTCTTTCTTTCTTTTTTTTTTTTTTTGCAGCTTTTGGCCGGGGCTGGGTTTGAACCCGCCATTTCTGGCATCTGGGGCCGGAGCCCTACTCCTTTGAACCGGAGGCACCGGCCCCCAATAGATCTCTTAATGTAGCTTCAGCAACAGCTCATTCGCTTTCAACTCAGGTGTTTATTCTTCTTCTACATTTCTTGTCCCTAAAGATTTTCCCAGCTTTCCGAAAAATTTAGCTTCTACAATCACAATTGTTACATTTTAGCAGGGATTTGTGGGGTTTTTGTGGTAAGAAACAATTTCATGTTATCTCCTTTACAGTTTTACTGGAATTAAAAAATAGGAAGAGATTTTTAAGGTAATATCGTAAACCCAATCCACCTTGAGACAAAACTTTTTCCTTGTCTGCATTGGAAGTGCTCAAGCAGAGCTGGATATGCCCTTGATGTAGGTCTTGGGAAGTTTCTGCTTTAGGAGAGGGGAGAAGATGGAGGAAATATTTTGTAAAATCATCCAAAATCTGGCAGTTGCTTTTATACTCCACCACTACTTCTACAATTTCAGTTTGCCTTTATAAATGTTCTTATTTTAATTTTAAGGATTAATTTTCTTTAATGAAGGTAATACATATTAACATTTTCTAAAGGTTTAAAAGAGTTTTTTTCTTTTTATAGCATTGTAAATATCCTAATAAGGACAGCTTCCTTCTTTCAGAAATAATCTAAGCCATGGTGCCAATAATCTAATTCAAGGTGGTCACAAGGGAGGTTGAGGCCAGTGAGTTCAAGACCAGCCTGAGCAAGAGTGAGACTCCTGCCAATAATCTAATTCAAGGTGCTCACAAGGGAGGCTGAGGCCAGTGAGTTCAAGACCAGCCTGAGCAAGAGTGAGACTCCTGTCTCTCCTAAAAATAGAAAAACTAGCCAGATGTGATGGTAGATGCCTGTACTCCCAGCTGCTCAGGAGGCTGAGGCAAGAGGATTGCTTGTGGCCAAGTGTTCGAGGTTGCTCTGAGTTACGACACCATGGCATTCTACCCAAGGCTATAGAGTGAGACTCTCTCTCTAAAAAATGAAACAATTTTAAGAAAAGAAATAATAATCTAAAACATAGTGTTAGTAGCTCAAGGATTGAATATAAATCAGATGACAGAAATATGATATTTAATGAAACGTTTTCAGTCCCTGAGCTGGTTAAACTTATTTTTTCCTCTATTATTTTTGTTCTTTATTTCTAATAAAAGGATTAGGCTTTTGATTATACTCCATGTGGCTATTAAAAGAAAACAATAATAATCATATAACTTGCTGTCTATTAAGTAATTATCATAGCCATATTTTGTAATAAATATTTCATATATCTTACCTAATTAATCCTTAGAATAATCTTATACTATTAGTATAATTTCATCTATTTTTGGAAAAGAAAACCAGCATTTTGTAAAGTGCCTAAGGTTACACTAAGGGAAGCAATGGATCTAGAATCTGAGTACAGATCTATCTTGCTTTATAACAGGTGCTCTTCATCTCTGGCAACATACAGTCCACAGCGTTAAGTATGTGTAAACAAATAATAATTTGTAGAAAGTATGTCACAAGCATAGTAAAGAATTTAACCTAAATTTGTCCCAAAAGAGATTGTTCCTTTGTCTTTGGCTTATGGGGAGTAATTTCTAACCCCTGGAATGTTCTACCTGAGAGGAGTGTGTTTGCCTGAAGTCATGCTAAAGAAATGACTTCAGATGGGGGCTGGCTATGCCAGACAGAATTTAGGGTGAGGGCTGACCATAACAGAAAGACCAACAATGTTATTTAGAGTAGGGACTTGGGGTCAATAAATGATCAGTCGACCTGGGGACTGACATCCACCATGTGGGCAATGAATCAATCATGTTTACTTGGTGGACCTCCAGTGAAAACTCTGGACACTAGTTCACAGGAATTTCCTGAGCTGACAATATTTCATGCATGAATGCTGGGGAAACAATGTGCCTTGACCCCATGGGGCAAGGTCACTGCTGGACTCTGCCCTATGCTTTTCTTAACTCAGTTGATTTTAATCTGAACCTTTCCCTGTAATAAATCATAACCACAAATGTGATAGCTTTTAGTGGGTTCGGTGCATCCTTCGGGAGAATATTTGAAATGGAGGATAGTTTTGAGACCTCCTAGAACATGCACTTCTAGGTGTTGGAAGTGAGTATGGTCTTGTGTGGACACTCTTCCTTTTCACTGTACAGTTGGCTGGTTCTAAGAAATATACAGAGTTATAAAAAACATGAGCTGTGGGGTCATAGGAAACAGCGAGGAGGAAAATGACTGGGCAAGTCAGGAAAGCCTCACATATACTTAAAAGTTAGTAAAAGAAAGTTATTCTAGAAAAAATTAAAAGCACATGCAAAGGTAAGGGATCAAGAAACAAATATCATGTTTAAATTAATCAAATACACACCATATTTAAAGACTAGCAAAAACAAACAAACAAAACAAAATTACCGGTTAAACTAAGATATGCTATTAATTGTAAGACGTTATGTTATAGATGTTAAAAGTATCTTAGAACCAATAAAGATACAAGGCAGACTAATTAGGAACTGATGCTAAAATAAGCATTGTCATTATGTTTAATACAGGCATAGCTTGTTTTATTGCATTACTCTATATTGTTTACAGAAAATTGGTTTTTTTACAAATTGAATATTTGTGGCAATCCTGAGTCAAGTAAGTTTTTTGGCACTACTTTTCCAAGCATCTTCTCCTTTAGTATATATATCACATTTTGGTAATTCTTGCAATATTTCAAACTTTTAAATTATTATTCTGTCATTATGGTGATTTGTAATGAGTAATCTTTGATGTTACTATTGTAATGGTGTTGAGGTACCATGAACAGCACTCCTATAAGAGAATAAATTTAATTGATTTTTGTACATGTTCAGACCCACCAACCAGCAATTTCTCCATCTCTTTTTCTTTCCTGGGTCCTCTCTATTTCCTCGAACACAACAATATTGAAATTAGCCCAATTAATAACCTTACAATGTCCTCTAAATGTTCAAGTGAAGGGAAAAGTCACACATCTTTCAGTTAAAATTAAAAGCTATATATGATCAAGGTTACTGAGAAAGCCAAGATAGGCTGAAAATTAAGCATCCTGCCCAAAACAGTTGACAAAAGTTGTGATTACAAAGGAAAACTTCTGAAAGAAAATTAAAAGTGGTACTCTAGTGAACATGAAAAATGATAAGAAAGTTAAACAGCCTTGTTGCTTATATAAGGAGAAAGTTTTGTGGTCTAGGGAGAAGATCAAACCAGCTACAACATTCCCTTAAGACACCAAAACCCTAATCCAGATCAAGGCTCCAACTTCCTAATTCTACAAAGGCTGAAAGAGGTGAGAAAACTGAAGAAGAAAAGTTTAACGATAGCAGAAGTTGATTCATGAGTTTTAAGGCAAGTGGATGGTGAAGCTATAAGTGCTAATATAGAAGCTGTAGCAAATTATCCAGAAGATACAGCTAGGGTAATTGACAAAAGTGACCACACCAAAACACAGATTTTTAAAGTAAGTGAGGTAGCCTTATATTGGAAGCTGGTTTCTAGGACTTTCATAGCTAGAGAGGTCAGTGACTGGCAAATATTACCTGAAATAAAAAGAGAGATAGAACCAAACACAATAATTGTTGGACACTTCAACACTCCATTTTCAGCACTGGACATATCATCCACACAGAAAAATCAACAAAGAACCAGAACGCTTAAGCTGCACTACATACCAAATGAACCTTCAGAGTGTCATGTTTCCTTCTGGCCCATTTCTTCTACACATGCTATCAGGAAGAAAGGCCTACAATCAGGAGCTTCAGGAGTCTGCTTAGTACTTTATTTTTCTGTGGCGGAGCTGGTAGCCACATAGTACGGCAAAGTCTTTTGTATACTTCCCTTTCCTTTTTCCAAGTGGAAGAAAACTCTCCCCAAGCTACACTGCCTGGAGGAGGGGGAGAGGTGACATTGCCACTAGCTTGTCTGCCACTGCTTTGGTGTCACTGGGTCACTCACACCCCCAACTCCACTGGCTCTGAGCCAGCACAGCTGTAGTATGTGGCCCAGAGCTGCAGGCTTTGTGGTCTGACTTCTTTTCAAATTTATTCTGGGGCCCAGGCTGCTTTTGTCAGCTGGTGGTAGGACCAGCAGGAACTCAAGTTTCTTTCGCTAGGGTAGAGAATTTTCATCTGGCCAGGCTGGTCTAAGTTCTCCCCTGCTGATCCCGTGTTCCCTTAAGTTCCAATGCAAAGTCCCATAGTCACTACAGTCTCCCTCCCTCTGGCACACAGATTCTCTCTCCACCTGGTGCTGGCACAGCACTGCCAAGGGATGGAGGAGCTGTGACCTTTTCTGCCTTCTTCAGAGCCTCTTCCCTTGACAAATGTTAAAACCAGGTACTGTGATGACCCACCTAACTTTGGTTTTTCCAAAGGTGCTCTTTTGCATACATGAAAGTTGATTTTTGGTGATCCTGCAAAGGAACAATGACTAGAAAATATTGTTCAGCCATCTTTCCATATCCCCTTCTGTCTCAATACATATTTAGATGCAGTTGCTATATGTTTAAGTTGAGGACATCCAAGGGAAAGAAATCACTCAGGGTGGCATATAAGGTAGAGAAAATGAGTAAGGCTAGATCCCTAAGACACCCCACCATGTTAGAGCAACCCAAGGGAACAACTAGACTTATCCAAGGGAGGCAGGAAGAAGGTTGTCCTTCTAGGATTCAGGAAAAGGGAAGATACTGTGCATCAGAGAAGGGGCACGGGATTAAAACTATAATCAGGTAATTTAGGTTGACAATAGTAGTAGCTAGCTAGGGATTACAATAGAATGAGTTGATTGATGAAGCTCAATACTACTGTTCTATGTGTTAAAAAGAATCAGTTGGTTATTGGTATCATCAGTTGGTTATTGGTATAATTTAACCAATACTGCAGGACAGTAACTTAGGCCAGGCTCAGGTGGGTGCTTTCTCAAGACTCGGTTGGACTTGGGCATGCTATTTTTAGTCAGCTGCCAATCAGCTTCTAGTAGTTGTCTTGTGGTCAGCTGTAGTTGTGATGGCCATTGGGCCATGTGTCCTTCATTACCCAACAGACTATTCCAGGCTTGATCATGTGGCAGCTCTGCAGGGATCCAGGAGAGTTGGTGAAGCATCCAAGGACTCGAGATCTAGGCGTGGGACTGGCACACTATACACTATCACCACTTCCAAGAAAAAAAGATTCAAGGGGAGTGGAAGTGGGCCTTACCTCTTAATGAGAGGAATGACAGCATTTGCAAGACGGCGCAGAGGCTGGTTAGGAATTGTGGCCATTTCTGTAGCCAACCACAGAGAGGGAGGTGAGAAGGTAAAAACAAACACTGTGCACTGCTCTTGTCAAAGAAGAGGTGATGGAGGTGATGAGATAATGATGCTGAACCTCCATGGGAAAGGAAATGCATTGCAAGATTTTATTCCCATAAATAGAAGAATAAGGCTCATCTTTCAGATTCCTGCATCACCACCTTCTTTGGGTGCTCAGCTCCATCCTCAGCAGTTATCTTGCTTTCAGTTATAAGCACTACAAACGCAATCCATTCCCAATTTGGGGAATGCCTGAATAGGAATATTGGTTTAAAGCGATAAATCAAAGTAGAGCATTTTATCTGATCCGGTAAGGCTTGTTTCCATCAAATCCCATTTTCCAATGCTAATTACTGGAGTAATCTTTCTAAACTGCATTTTCTGCTGTGTTGGTTCAGGTCCTTAGAGAAGCAGACACCAAAACAGAATTATAAGTGCAAGAGAAATATCAAAGTCTCACCTAGGATTTTCTACACATAATTTTAATTAATGATCACAGGTGCATAAATTGTGTTTTATCAGCCTTCAGCAACATTTTAATATGATCAGTGTAGACATTTAAACCAGCTGATTCATGCCAAAATCACCTGCTACAAGTCTTGAATTTTTGAGAACGCTATTCTGTGAAGTGCCAGTGACACAGTATAGGCATCCTAGAGCAATGAGCATTCAGCTCTTTCTCTGTACTGCTGGTTAATATTCAAGTATAGTGGGTTAATTCGATACAATTATAAAGCAACACTTTCTTGTAGAATGACTGAATGAAACCTGCTTCCTTTGTTGAGAAGCAAATTTAATGATACTGAGAACTTTCTATCATCAAATACCTAAGATCTTTCACATGGACCAACATCATGATACAGCTAATAATAATAATAATAATACTACCAACAAAAGGTAAACAGTTATAAGTGAATGTGATATTCTTTTATCTAGTACTCATCAAGGAGAAGGAAGAGTTAGTCTCAGCGTGCTGTAAGATGATTAATTTTTAATAGTGTTAATGTTTATTAGTGACAAATGATTAGATTTAAGTGCCTTATGAATAATAAATACAGCAGGTGGGTGTCTGATGTCTGTCACAAATCTGTATTCAAGGCCAATGAAGCTGCCCTTTATTTGGCTTTGGAGGCCTTGCATACCCAGGCAACAGCAGAATGTACCTCCAGCAATTCAGGCTTTTTCATATTTTAGCACTAAAAACAATGCAGGAATTCTTGGCACTTCCTCAAGCTTCTCGGATTCTACTGAAGTTCCGAGATGAAGGGAAGTTCATCTTAGATGTTTTAGCAAATAGAAAACTGCTGGAAAATGTTTCTCTTGTTCTCTGTTCCTGTTGAATTCATAACACTTAAACACCTGTGTCCATCAAGTAGAACACACAGGATCACAGCTAGAGCTGTTCTTGACTTCGCAATTTCATTGACTGACAGTTTAATATCTATTTATTTTCACATCTGACACCAGTAAAGACAGGGTGGCACCATGAATGTCAAGACATTATGCTGACAACTGTATTTTTTTTTTCATCATTTGGGTGGGGGGCTAGAGAAAGGTTCAACATTCTCGACAAAAAAGTGTTCTTTTCAAGCAGCGCCGCTCTGATAAAGACCAAATTATAGTTCAGATATAATTGGCAGTAACTATTGATAGGTTACCTGTACATATTTATATAGGAGCTGGTACATTCAATTTGAGATTTCCTAGTAAACTAACTGTTACTGTTATCCTCCAGAATGAAATGTGTAATTATACTATTTAAATAGCTGAAACAGCTGCCATTACTGTGGACTGCGTAAACAGTATTTTCCATGCTAAAATTGAATGTTTAGAATATGGTCCCTTATTTTCAGCAGCTCTTGTTTAGTCTCTGAAATACAAACAAGAGGTCTAGCTCCATTGCAGTTCCATGATATCAGAACAACGCTCTAGATAAGAATTCACACAATGAAAGTGAGAACGATTTTGAAAACATGAAGCAAGAGCACAGTGTTGTTCAAAATTAACCACAAAGATAGCGAACGTAACATTCACGCTCCACACCAGGCAAGATCCATTTCGTTTCCATATGTTGAAGCAGATCAGGAGAAAATCCTTTGTCTCGCTCATTTACACCTGCTATCTAAACAGAAAATAATTCAATTTTACCGTACCTCGATGTTTGGCTGGGGAAATATTACGATGATGCTGAGATCACTGAACTTTTCAGGCTGCGTCTTGAGAATTTTCTCATGGCTAGAAGTAAGATCTGATAACTCACAGAACCAGTTTCACTGGATGGCCATTAAGGAGCTGCCTTATAATCAGGCAGCGTTGAATGGACTGGCTTTATTGCCTTTATAGTTGAGGGCTGAAGTATACTATTACATCTTACAGTTTTCCTCCCCAATGTCATTTTGCCAAGTACTCTAAGAATGAAATATGCTCTCTAACTGAAATTTTGTTCAGAGTGCGTTCATTCACAAAAATGAGGACTGAGATTGATTGTAGATTTCCACAAAATCACATTAATTTCAGTTCTTGGCAATTACAATATAATTAGTGTTATTGATGTAGCAGCCTCATAAATATATATTTTGGAACTATATAGGGGTTTGAGGTTTGTTTTTTCTTGTTGTTGTTTTATTTCTTTGTTTAGATTTAATTTAGGGCTGAAATTAGGCCTGGGTGTCTAAGCTCCTTCTGCAGAGGAATCACACCGGGAGGGGTAAAGCATGAATCAAGACCCTTTCCTCCAATTTACTGAGTCCATCTCAGTGATACGCTCCTACAAGTTGAATTCTGACTCCCCTGTCTTGAGATTTTCATTTCCCATTCCTCCTACTCTCAGTCAACTTCCCTGCTTCTGTCCAGATCAGTCTTCTTCACTGGCGCCCGCAAAATTATGACTTAAGATGCAATAATCTTAAGCCTTTTTTTGCAATATTCCCAGTAGTTTCCTACACCTGCTCTTGTTCTCTATCACTTCTCCATACTTTGCAAATAAAACTTTCTTGATTTGCAAGGTGCAGTAGATTTGAAACCAGAAGCTCTGGGCCTCAATTCAGGCTCTGTCACTAATTCATACATTCTTGAGTAAATACCCTTTTCTAAAATGAACATGATACAAATTCCTTCCTTCCTTCATCCACCGAATGGTTATTGAACAAGTACTATGTTCCAGGTACTATTTTAGGAACTAGGGATACAGCAATGTAAATAAAATCAGTCAAGTCTCCTCCTGCATGGGTCTTATTTTCTAAAATGAAATAGAAAATAGATATGAAAGTTTGTTATAAACCATAGCATGTATCTACAGTGTATTTTATGCCATCAATAAATTATAATTACTCCAAAACTACATTAACACTCTTGTCCTGCCTATTTCACAAATAATCAGCTTGCCATCTTACAAGGCCTCGCTTTCTAAAGGTGATGAAAAGAGGTAAATGGAATAGAAAATATGTACAAGAACAGAAAAAATAAAAAGTTACTGGGAAAAGTAGAAAAAGAAAAATGAAGATAAAGTAGAGATGATCAAATTGACAAGATTAAATGCACAACAGTAAGTATGTATGTGTTTTTGTTTTTTAAGAACAGGGACAAGTGCTTATTTTACTGGCAAAGACAGGACGGTGAACCAGAGAGAGCCAAGATTAGGATTGAGGAGGCTTGTTTCTAGTCCCCTGTTCTTCTACCAGCAATGTGACCTGGGGCCGACTTGGGGCCATTCACTTTACTGTGGGGGCTGACTTGTTCTCGTATATGATAAAGGAAGGATTCAGTGCACGGCGGCCAAGATGCCTTGCAACTGCTGCTGCCTTCCAAGACTCTACACCAATGTTTTTCATCCTTTTTATCTCACCACACACTTGAACCTATAGTTAAATTTCTGCAGCACACTTTAATTATGCTGGTCAAAAAAAAAAAAAAGAGAGAGAGAGAGAGAGAAAAAGAATATACTTACTGTGCTTTGAATTTCTTTTCAAGATAATTTAATTAATAATTTTTGCAATCTTTGCAGCAAACCTAAGATCCTCTCATAGCACACTAGTTGAAAATCACTGTTCTAAAGGAGGAGACCTTCCAAAATGCCTGCCACATATGAGACCCGCAATACCTTTTCTATAATACTGAAAGCATTTACTTCACTTCTCTAAAATTTTGGTAAAAGAGACATAAGATTTATCATCTTAACCATTTTAAGCATGCAGTGCAGTATTGTTAAATACATTCATATCATTGTGCTTACTTTATGTTTAAATGTCAAAAAAATAAAAAAAGAAAGAAAGAAAGAAAATGAAGCTGAGTACAGTGGTACATACCTATAATCCAGCTACTCAGGAGGCTGAAGTGAGAGTATTGTTTGAGGCCAGTCTGGGCAACAGAATGAGAGCCCATCTCTCTTAAAAAAATAAATAATCATACTATCTCTTCTCTTAGAAGATGATAAAACATTAATCCAGTAAATTGTCAATGTCTGGATTTTCCAAAAAGGTATGTAGAGTTTTCAGCAGTACTAGTTTTAACTAAGGAAATAACCCTAAACTCTAAATATCTGTAGTTGTGAAATTCAAAACAGGATGTTTTATATATTAGAGTAAAATGTATTGTTGATTTTTTTCCTATTGTCCAATAATTTATAAAAAATTAAAAGAAGTAGTTTTAGATTTTGAGTCAAATGTAATGTTGGGTTTTATAAATAAACAAAAAGAAGTGAACTTTTTCATATATGTGACATGTAATAACAAAAATCTAACCCTATTCTGTATAATAACATCTTATACACACTTCCCAAAAAGTCAAAATGGTGAACAATTTAAATCAAAGTATGAATAAAACAAACAACATACTCCATACATTAAAAAAAAAATAAGTAGATAAATAAAATTTTAAGCCCAGAAGGAAATTCTTCACCTTTATTGGCTAGAAGAGAACAGTCAGATATCTTAGGTGTGTGACATCAATGACCAAAAGTTGCCCCCCGCCCTTGCCAGGTGCAGTGACTCACCCCTGTAATCCTAGCACTCTGGGAGGCTGAGGCAGGTGGATTGCCTAAGCTCCGGAATTCCACAGCAGCCTGAGCAAGAGTGAGACCTCATCTCTACCTAAAATAGAAAAACTATGCAGGCATTGTGGCAGGTGCCTGTCGTCCCAGTGGGAGGCTGAGGCAAGAGGATCTCTTGAACCCAGAAGTTTGAGGTTGTTGGGAGCTATGACACCATAAGCACTCTACCCAGGGCAACAGAGTAAGACTCTGTCTCACTCACACACAAAAAATAAGCTGCCCTCCATCTGTTCTTGTAGTGAAAGGGTGAACAGGGACTGCATCTGCCCCTTCCTGCAGGCAGGTGACGTCCTTTCCCAAACTCAGCTGCCCCAGCCGAGGGTTTCTAGCCAAGCAGCCTGACATCACACAGAGAACATTCTCCATGTAGAATGCGAGACAGACGAGACCATCACATAATCATAATGTCATTGTTTATGTCCCCATAAAAAGGAGAACAGAGTTTTAAGGGCTAATATAATTTTCCATTATAATGTCATCCTTAATAACAATGCTATTTTGCTGAGGAGAGATAAGCAAACAGAATGGAAAATGAGGGAAAGCCCCAGAGCAGGTGCACTGTTTGGCACTCAGAAATACTGCCGGGCAATATTTACTAACTTTTAACAAATATTTTATGGAGCTTGTTTATTGATTTATAGTTTTTACATCCACGGAATAGGAAGGTAAAACTAAAATTATTCCTTTGACGGCAAAAGAGTATGTTGGGAAGATCTTTTGTGGAGTAGAAAATTGAAATACAATAAAACTCTTTAAACCAAGAAATCCCTGCAGAAATAATTCTTTTTACTAAAGGTAACTTAATTTCAGATTAATATATTTACTAACTTTCGCAACTTAAATGGACTACTTTTTGCATGTGAGCTTGTAGGGTTTTTTTATCTGACTCTTCCTGCCACAACCAATGTCCAATATAAAAAGTATAAGAGAAAAATCACAAATAACAGCCGCAAAAATTAATGAAGAGTTTACCTTAGCCAGTGTTCTATGTGAAAAAACCCTCATTGCCTTTTAATCAATAACTCCGTACGAATGTATTCAAGATATTCTTAAATCACCACCTCCTGATTTGATTTGAGGAATAGAAAATTTGCCACCAGGCTTACCAATTTTTACCATATCACTGGGTCCATCTATGAGTATATCGTGTGTCCACACGAACATGATTCTTAGTGCTATAATAACAAAATAACAGTACTTTTTCATTTGCAAAGCATTTAAATGTCCAATGCACTTTTATAATTAGGATGTACTATACTTTCTAAAATGTACTATAAAACCGGTGATCTAATAATATCCCAAAGCCATTTAGAATGTGGAAAGTTCTGAAATATCCTTTTAAATTCAAAATGGCTCATTTGCTAATCAAATGTTTCCAGTATCATCCTTCCTCGAAAAGAAATAATGAAGACATGAGTAATTCTGAAAACCTACAGGAGAGATTCCGCTGCATTTCTTCTGAGATGTTCTGAATGATTACTATTTACTTCTTCAAAGTCATTACCAAACATTACCAACACTGTGCCTCTTAAGTATATGTCTCTGAGGGAGACTCTGGGTCTCAGGATTATGGAGCCCATCTGAGCTATTCAGATGGTAGACATAGCCACAAATGTTCTTTAAAATTAGCTGGATATTTGTTCCATAATCAGTTTATGAAGGCAAAGTCAAATGAAAAGGGCATCTACTGAAAACTGAGCACCAGCTACACTTCAAAAATTTTCGGTAGTACCTACATTAGATGTTCAGCTAGAATATTTCAAATACTGTCTTTCTCTTCAAGCGGCATGAGATCCCCACATCGCTTAGCCATACTGATTGTTTGGGATCCAGCATGAAAATGCATTGCATTCATCTTTTTTGTCATCTCTTAACAATAGAGTCATTGGAAATCATCACTCTGGTAAAGTATTTCACAAGGAAGAATGTGTATCTCCAGCTTACTTTATGGCCTGACAAAGCAGCAAGAATTGGAATAGAATTTAAAAGGAAAGCATTTAATAAAGTGGTTCTCAACCTCTCAACCTTCCTAATGCCACGGCCCTTTAATACAGTTGAGAACCGCTGATTTAACGAGAAGCCAGAAAGAAACTGGAAAATTAAATACACTGTATAGACACAATTGTTTGAGACTCTCACCGAATACAATTCTTAATTCTATTGTCAATTGTTTTTAGGTGTGGAGAGTTAGGTATCGCCTTTCTGGGTTGTGATCTTTGGTAGGTAGGATGACGGTTTGTCTCTTTCTTGAAGAGCCAAATACAGAATATTATGTGGAGGCTGGTACAAAACCAGAGATATGTTGCCTTTTATAAAATAAGCAAAATTGTTTATCAAAATTAACCTTGTTAGTTTGATCTATTGAGTTCACATTTTCACCTCCAAATAATAAACAACAGATTTAAATTTCTAACGGAAAAAAAGATGAAAAATGTGAATGATTTTATTTTTTAAAAAAACCTGTTTTTGCCCCAAAAAGTGTGCTTTCAGGTATCTGTTAATGCTTTAAAGGGAGTGTCAAACTCTGAGCATCTTTCTTTGTAATTACCAAAGGGTTAAATTTTCACCTGGTGGGGTTTCTTTTGCATCCTGTTTATATGCTCTGAAGCTTCCCAATTGCAAAAATGGAAAAAGAAAATCATAGAATTATGGAAAATCAGAGAGGTAGAAAAAGTTCTGAGTCTTTTTCTCATTGAAGAAACTGGCTTCACATTGTTAAATAACTTCCCCCCAGTCACCTAGAAAGTTAGCAGCCGATTCACTAAAATACCATGATTCAGGGTATTCTGAGTGGCCAAGCAATATGTTTTCCATCACATCATGCTATCCTTATAGAAAGCCTCTTTAAAATAATTTTTACTTTCACATCTATTAAATTAATGCAAGCATTGTTTTGTTTTTTGAGACAGAGTCTCACTCTGTCACCCTGGTAGAGTGCCACTGTATTATAGCTCACAGCAACCTTAACCTCCCTTGGGCTTGAGCAATCCTCTTGCCTCAGTCTCCTGAGTAGCCGTAATTACAGGTGTCTGCCACAATGCCCGGCTATAAGGACAGGGTCTTGCTCAGGCTGGTCTGGAATTCCTGAGCACAAGCAGTACACCTGCCATGGGCTCCCAGCATGCCTGGCCCAAGCCTATTGTCTAAAACGCCGATAGAGACGATATCACTCAGCTTGCCTCTCCCCTCCTCACACCTGTTCTGCTGTTCCCAGTCTCTGTATATAACCATTCCTGAGTTCTGTTCTCTTGTTTTATTCACACCTTCCTTGCCCAGTAAAATGAATGTTCGGGCTGCCATTTTTTTTTAACTCACTTACTTTAAACATTTGTTGTCTCTTCTCTCAGGCTATGATGGATCAGAATTTAATGTATTTATGCCACTTAGCACTTCCCCCCTACTCAATCTTGCAAAATACTTAAAACCTTATTCTTCATTTCTTTACTATTATCCTTGCAATGTCGATTAGTATTTGTAACCCCTACTTTTTATCCCACAGCATTTGCTATTGATTCTACATATTTGGAACAATGACATTAACTTGGCTACACTCCCTTCCTCTTTTCTTCCCGATTTTCTCCTCCCGATTCCAATCCAAACATCTCTCACAATCTATCTTTACTTTTACAGTGGCTAGGTGGAGTTTCTTGAGATTCTGCTTTTACCCATAGGAAAGTCTTTTGTTATTTGTCTGCGGTTAGATCCTAACAAAAACCATTAATCACCGTTTGGAACATTCTATGTTAAGTGTTGTTCATTTCAGAGTCAGGGAGTTTACAGCAATTATATCCCTTCTCCACAGTTTTAAAGACACAATCCTGTGTATGTTTTCCTGGAATTGAATTGCAATGGGATTCTCCTTTCCCATTGCAATTGGGAAAAGACCTTTCCCAAATGTCTTTCATTTACTCACTCAATAACCATTCAATGAGCAAGTATTACAGGTGCTAGAGGCTCAACAGTTAGTAGAGCAGAAGTCCCTGCTTTCATGAAGCTTATACTGAAATGCAGGTGGGAAGACGATATGGTACAGGGGTAGTAAATGTTGTGAAGAAAAAAAAAATGTGAATGAAAGAACAAGAGTTGCTATTAAATAAGATGGTCGGGTAGGCTTTTTAGTACCATAACACTTGAAGATACCCCTGACACGAAAGCATCATATGGGTAATGGCAGGAAAAGTGGAGGAAATAGCCGGTGTGAAGGCTTTGAGAAGACACAGTGATTTGTCTGCCCCAGAAACTGCAAAGAAGCTAATGTGGCCAGAGAAGAGAAAGGGTGGAGGAACTGTGGCCAGACACAGCACGTGGCTCATCCCCGAGCATATGCGGACTTTGGGTTTCACTCTAAGGGTAATGGGAAGCCATGGGAAGATAAGTAATATAATATGAGTTACATAACATGAGTAACATGGGAACAAATGAGTAACATAATCTGTTGTATGTCAGATTGACGTTTTAAAGGTTTGAGTGAGAGATAATAATGACTTGATCAGGATAAATTCTGGCCCTATTAAGCGTCTATGAGATTTCCTGATGTATTGGGAAGTGGAGTGAGAAAAGAAAAAAAGTTTAATGTTATTACAAAGTACCTATGATATATGACTATACAGAGGTGGAAAAGACTAGGTCCAAATCCGGGTTTGGTTTTGCTTCGTTTTTATTGTGTGCTGTGTGCTTCTGGAATGATCTGCAGAGATCTGAGCCTGCCGGTTTCTTGGCCTCTATCTGCTGTCACTGAGAATTTCCCTTCATCGTTCTTCTAGGTTGAGGGCCTCGTTCCCTGTTTCCCATGGGTTTCTTTTTCCCCTGGATTTGTACAGTTTTTGCTAAATCCAGTCTCAAGTCTCCCTAAGAATGTGAGGTGTCAAATTTTCTGTGTCCCAATGTTGAAAACTATCATTAGCTTTCTCTCATATCTAGTTGATGGCTTGATGGGATATGTGCAATTCTGTATTGAGGAGAAGTGAGGCAAGGGGACTCCTCAGATCCACTGTCATCAATTTTGTTCATAAAAAGCCTGTTACCAATTTGATTTCATTCACTGGTATGTGACCTAGTGGCTCTCTCTGCAAGCTTTTAAAATCTTCCCTTGTATATATTGCTATGAAATGATAACTTTGACTTTGGGTCTTTCTGCATTATTTGTACTGAGTATTCAGCGTGTCCAGCTCATCCTTCTGCTCAAGGTAATTTTCTTTTATTATTCTTCTGATAATTTTCTGCCCACTTATTCTATTCTCTCTACAATTTCTATCAATCAGATTTCTAGGCAAATTGGCTTGGTTTTCCATGTTTTTTCCCTTTTCTGACATTTTTTATGTTTCCTTTTCTCTTTCTGTGTTCTGGGGAAGCAATGTGTATTTAAATCCCAACACGTCTTTTGTATTTTGTACTTCAGTGCCATATTTTTGCTTCCCAAGAGATCCCTCATTCTGTGATTATTTTTTACCTATCATCTCATACCTCCTTTTTTCTTACCATTTTTTTTTAATGTCTTCAAGTTCTGTTAGGTAGACAGTGGGGGCCCTCCAGCTCTCTTGGGGGCCCTCCCCTGGTGCTTTTCCTCCTTGAAGTCACCCAAACAATTGCCACAGCTGGGAAAAGGAGGAACACCTGAGAATCCGCAAAGGAATGTAGAGAATTCCCAAGGAGGGCCAGGCAGTCCAGCCACAATCTGGTTCAGAAATTGATCTAAATAAAGCAACTAAGGCTATGTATCATGTCATTAGCTGTCCATCAAAGTGGTGATGACTTTTGAGCCCTGAGGAGAGCCCAATCTAGACAGCTGTAAAACAGGACCCCAGGTCCTAACCAGGGCCTCATGTTAGGACAGGGGGCCCTTGCATCTTCTGTGGCAAATACATCTTGCTCTTTCTTTAAAAATCAAGCTCAACACATTTTGTTTCATGCTTGCCTTGCTTTTGTTGGGCCTGGTTATTCTTCCACCAAGAGCACCACACCAAGAACCGAGAACAGGTTGCCAAGCTGGTAGTGCCAATTACAAGACTATTTTAGGAAGTTTTTGTTATCTTTTTTTTAAAAGGTTTTCTTGTTTTTTTTTTTTTTTCTTTGCCCCTTGTTTATTTTGGTCTTTCACTTTCACATAACTGCTTTTCTTAAAACTATGATCTTTGACTTCATACTGAAGAATGAAGTTTATAAACCTCATTTAAGAACACTACGCATATGGGAAGGATTTGATGACAGGTATTCTAGGAAACCAAAATGCCAGGCTCTTCTCTGGTGTTCAGTGTCCACCTCCACCATAGATGTACCAGTTCTTCTCAAGTAGCTCATTTAATTTCTTTTGAGAAAAAGCCTCCAATCTTTTTCTTAGGCAAAGATGGATAGGCTTGCTTGAGAAGAAGCCTCCAATCTTTTTCTTAGGAAAAGGTGGATAGGCTTGCTGCTGGTGTAGGGTTCAAACACTCTGTAAAAGGGTTCTTCATTAACCCACCACTTGCTGGTTGCCTTCCCCTCATACCTGGCATCTCTGAGAGTGAGCTCTTTGGAGGTCTGCAGGGCAAGTATGCCCCTTTCTGGGCCAATTCTTTCTCCTGTTGCTGTTTCTTCAGCTGCCATTATCTATTAAATCTTTGAACAGAAAAAGACCCAACCTCTGTAAAATAATTTAAAGAGGTTTATTCTGAGCTGAATATGTGTGACTGGTCCAGAGCACATGGCCTCAAGCTGTCTTGAAAAAATGTGCCCATAATAGCTGGGTTACACAGTTGGGTCACAGTTGGGAATTCCTGGGTCTATGAACGTACATTCATAGGAATTCCACTTAAAACACTAAGTAAATATATGAATGTGTACATTGGTTTGGCCAGGCAAGGTAGCACATCTCTACATAGGGGGACTCATAGGTTATAGGTAGGTTTGCAGATTCTTTGATATGTAATTGGTTAAAAAGGTTTGGAATGTTTTAACTTAAGGTAAAGATATCTGTTAACCAGAGACAAGGTGCTAGATATTTACTAAAACTCAAGTCATCTGTAGAGTAGACTGATGGCCTGCAGGTATGGTTTAAACTTTATCCTTTAGCCCTAGGCCAGTTAATGAATTACAAAGGATGTCTCCAAGAAGAGAAAGGGTCCTGAGGAGGCCTGTTCAACCTCCCTTCTTGGGGCCAGCAACTCAGATTTAGGGTATTCCTGAGGTCCCCTGGGCCAAGAGTGGATCCATTCAGTCAGTGGGGGGAGACTCTTGAGACTCTATTTTATTTCACAATCGTTTTATACTAGTTATTGATATTTGAAATAGGAGAGAGACAGGGAAGAGAGGAAAAACTTATAATAAATTCATTTCTTAAATCAAAATCTTTTGAAAATGTATCCTAATCCTAGGTGTCTCTTCCCCGGAACATTCTCCCTTAAATAGTAGGCACAATAATTCACATCACTATTAAAGACAAATGAGTATAGCACTCAGCCCATCCTTTAGAAGGAACTTCTTGAATGCATTTAAACATTTTCATAAAAAGACTAATCTATCTACTAATCCTAATCAACCACCAACGGCAAAGTGATGGAAATAAAATGACAAGTATTTAATGCCACTAAAATGACTTAATCCTACAGTGTCTTGTTGGATAATGCTCTGCTCAGAGTAATTCTGATTATGCCTGTTGTCATTATGCTGTTAATATCACTAAATTTAATACCATCACCCACCCCCACCGAGAGGCTATGGTTATTTTTCATGAAAACTCCATGGTTCCAATTTGTACCAATTGGATATTAAATCACTCATAAAAATAACTCACAACAAAGGGCAAGAAGAAATAATTTAGGTATCATAAATTGGATAATACTTTACAGTGAAAGCTAAGTGCAACTAAATATGTTTAATGTTTACGAAAGAAAGCTGTGTCTTTGAATTCCACTAGTTAGACTAAAGTCAGTTAATAGGAAAAAAAAAAAGAAGAAGACAGAGATGGCAATGAAGGATGGGAATGAAATTAAACAAATTTCTAGTTGTCTATCTCCAAATAAAAAGATTTGACTAAAGTATTTCTTTTCAAGCAGTTGTTTGTGTATCTAAAAATAGTCTTACCTTTCAGGAGGCCTCTATCTATCTATAGCTGTTCTGTAGGAAGCCCTGGGGGCAAAGAGAAGACTTTTACTTAGGTGAAAAGCTAGCCTGAGAATCGCCTCAAGGCAAAAGCCATTATACACTTCTCTTCCATCCCTTAGACAAGCAAAAAGCAGAGCTTCCCACTGATACAAATCATCCCACAACTTGGCTCTCATTAGCTCCAAGTCTATGGTAATCTTTAGACCCTTGGATCACTCCACCAAGCTCATTAAATGTTTAAAATTAGACATTCTTTTCATGAAGAGCAACAGGAGTTCTTCCTGTAGCACAGATATAAATATATATAAATATATATAGATATATATAGAGAGAGATACCCCCGAGGCTTTGTTAGGTTAACAAAGTACATTAAAAGTGCTCACTAGGCCTCCTTGGCTGTACCTGTTAGCCCAGATTTTATACTCAGCACCAAAATAGAGCAGTGATTGATATAACTAAACCCATTTAGATTCTAGAGACTAGATGTCTGATATTTTTTAGTATACTTTTAATCCGAACTCTATTAATACTTGTTTATCTCCTATTTCTGAATGTGTTGGGAGAGAGAGAAGAATATTCCTTTATGAATGTCAAGTATGCAAAACCAAGGATAGGATTCACGAACATACCGCCAATTGAATTCTGCTTTATAACAAGGACTAGATTTTTCAACTTCCATGAGACCAGAAAGTAAAATTGCCTGTGTTCTCTTTGATATAATTATAACCACAAAGTGTCCAAAGTCTTTTTATTTATGTCAAATTAAGGCGCTGAAATGGTTCTGTTTAATGCGTTGCATGTGACTTATAAGAGCAGGGAAGCAGAGGGGGCCACGAGGAAGGCAGGTTGTGTTCATGAGCAGCAAAAAGACTCCTGAAGAAAAAATCTAGCTGGCAGATCCACAGCTCTGGATCATGGGTCAGCCGGTACCTACAATCTGGTAACTCTGCCGCTTTGCTCCTACTATTTCCCAAATTATCAGGACAACATAGAAAAGCAGTTCTTATTATAAAACAATGGTGCAGTACATAGAATGTCAGCCTGCTGCCCCATTACCTCACACGATACAGGTGTAAATCTTGCAGAGGGCAGAAAGCTCAACCTGCCTGCAGCAGGGGAAAAAGAAGCAATTACTTAGCTGTTGAGAAAAATCCTAATATCATTATCAGATGACCCTAATAGCCACCTGGTATCTGGCTATTATTTTAAATGGATTTAAAATACATTTCCAAAATCTCAAATTTAAATCATACGGAAATAACATAAGTTATCATAAGGGTGTTTTGAGATAATTCTAAATGTCAATTTAGCATATTTTCATATATTGGTTTTCTAAAATGAATGAATAGCTTCTTTTATGAGGCAAATGTCATTTGGTCAAATGAAAAGGACAATCATATTTAAAGGTCAGTTAATATAGTGAGGTAGTTGTAGTAACTAGTGTTAAAATCTCACTATATTATCTTTAAACAAGAGTACCCCACTATTTTCCTAAAATTATGAATAATAGCTTGGCTGCTTATCATTTTTGTTCCTGTATTTGCTACCATGTTAATCTTCTGGTATTTCTTGTTTAGCTCCAACTGTTTTGTTCAGCGAAAACTCACTAGACTATTATCTCTACTTTTTTGAACAGTAAGGCCTACCACCACATGAATTTCAGTGGCAGCCTTATTTATGTATTTATTTATTTGTAGTTTGAAAGAACTAAATTATATTCTCTTGTCAGAAAAGTAAAAATTCTCCTACAGTCAGGGACTAAGCTCCTAAAAAAAACACCTGAACATTTAGACATAGGCATCCACTCTTAAAATGAAATTTCTCAAGCCCTGCCCTGTGACTCTATGCCAAGCACTTAAACTGAGCAAAGTTTCTTGCTCATAAAACAAGATGTCATTGTAGTAACCAGGAATTTGTCTTTTCACCCCACTCTGTTCGTAATGTGCGTGTGCATGTGCTCACATTCACAAGCACAGAATTCTGACCAATGGACTCGCTATTACTCTGAGTTGGCTACATACAAACAACGTTATGGAGACGTAGGATTTCTCTCTTTCGGAGGAAAAATCTTTTCGATCATTGTGGGTGTTGAGCTAAGCATTAAGTAATTACTTTTACAACTAATTTGGAGATACATACAATTACTAAGTATTTATTTAGGCCTTCTCCTCTGATGCAAATGTCTCTGTGAGATTAACAACAACAACAAATAAGTTAATACAGTAAATAATTGGAATCCACTGGTCATTTGCTCAAAAGCAATTTTTACCGTTTAAACATTTGCTTTAATTCTATGTCATCTTAGTTGTGGTTCTCCCAATTTACAGATAGTCACAGTGACCAAAAGGAAATGAGAGCTGGTGGTCACCATGTGTATTAAATTTTCATCAGAAATTAATATAAACATTTAAGAACACCAAATTTCATCATAATTGTGTAATTTACTAGATATTCTCTGTCATATCTATCATTGGGGCAAAGGAAACTTTCCCTTCTACCTTCACATTACCAAAAGTTTGGCACTTGTCCCTGACCTGAAGAATAAGTACAAGTGGTCTGAAGAGATGGAAACAAAAGTTTATTAATTTGCTGACAAATGAGGAGGCTGGCAGGCTCCCATCTCAAAGTGCCAGCATCCTGCCTCTGACAAGAATTACAGAGCTTTTAAAGGTTTCAACTAATCCCATCTTTGACTAAGACAATCTCCTTAACCTTCTGGACCCATCTCCTCCCCTGAGGCACAAAGAACAAAGTGTATTCCCTGCCTCTCCTGACCACTGGCCTGTGGCAGATATAGAGGTTTGAGTTCTCAGAAAGTGGAAGCGGGTCTTTAAGAGACAAAATAATATTTCTCTTTTTTTTTTTTTCAAGCCTCTTTCTCTATTACATTCTGAAGTTTCGATAATCAGATTTGCTGAAATGAACCCAAACTATGCAGATTAACAGGAGAAAAGGTGAACAATTATATGCATATGCACGTGAATCTCACAGAGTATGAGGTTCAATGGACGGCCAGATGCTTAAAGCTTAAAAAGCATTTTGAGCTATAGAAAGAAATGAGTAGTTTGGGGCCTTTGGGGTGCAATGATTATGGAAAGTTCAGCAGGGGAAGGAAACACACAGTAAACCAAGGTTGTCTAGTTATGCAGACAGTTTCTTAGGTATCAGTCCTCAAAATAGGTAGAATTGCCCTTCAGTCTCCATTCTTATGAATTAACCTTCCTTGTTTGATATGATTATGGAGAGAAGGTGCAAGATAATTGCCTTTCTTCTGGAGGAACTTCCCTTATCAGATACAGGAACTTCAGAGAAAGTTTCATCTGCATGTGTGGCTCACCGGGTGCTCTTAGTGGGGGAGAGTCATTTCCTGAGCCTTAACACTACTCTATCTTGACACTCAAATACAGTAATAGCTTTTAATGTTTGCAACCTTTGAATAATTCAATTCGAGTTTTAGCCTAAATTCTTAAGTACAGGAATTAACATAAGATTTTGAGTGTGGCTTCAGCAGGTTACCATAATTGATAGTTTATTCACGGGTAAACTATTTTATAGGTGAAAAATTTTTTCAAGTAACAAATAAAAATTACACTTAAATGAGAAATTGGGTTTGAGCTGATGAGACAGACTGTAGGTTAATATATGCGTGTTGTTTTGAGCAACTAAGTTTGTGATAATTTGTTACACATCAAACGAAAATGAATATATCTGAGCAACAGAATATTTTTATATGAATCATACATATGTGGGAGAGTTATTTGTATTTTACTTATAAAGGAGGATAGGAATGGGAATGGGTTTGGGTCTGGAAATTTTAGTGGTTTCCCCTCAAACTTCTGAACATTCACATTCTCTTAAAATTAAGGGAATAAGAAAATAGATTGAACACATTTACTCAAACATTTGGCTAAGGAATACTTAAGATATCCTGTAACCTCACCCATCTTAACCTCACTTTCACCAAAATCATCACGATGACCATGAAAAAGGACTTTATGGTCAAATATTGCTGACGGATATTGTATACGTCCTTCTTACCATCAACCACAAGGATGGTAAAAAGGATAGTATTTCCCAGATACCCTTGTATCAATTTAAAAAAGAAAATATGACAGATGGGGATAGGGGATCATAGAGTATGGCACACTTCTTGGGGACAGGAAACAATTATAAGAGGGACTTTATCTAACAGATGCAATCAGTGTAACCTAATTCTTTGTACCCTCAATGAATCCCAAACAATAAAAAATAGATAAATAAATACAAACAAAAAAAAAGAAAGCTCATATATCTTTTCCAAAAATAATTTGACCATCAAATTGTAGAATAGAGTTCAGCACAACACCCTTTAAAAAAACCCTGAGTAGGGAGTCCCACCAAACAGAGACTGGGCTAATGACAAACCCCCTTAACGTGAGTAGGAGTTTTAAGGAAAAGTGGGCGTCTCAGGTGGGTCATTGCTTAGGAAGAACTTGCAGCGGGAAGGAGAACTTTCAGACAGCAGAAGCTTTCATGGCATGACAATCTTATCTCCCTCATGAGGGGTAATTATTTACATATAACCATTTCTTTATCCATATTAAAGGAGATGCCACATTCTCCTATGACAATTCTTGTTTTCATAACCACTTTTCCTTGGAAAGTCTTTTCCTTCATATTAATGTTTCTCTCCTCAGCTTCTCCCTGTCTGAACTGTCATATTATTACTCCTAAGCCAATCATTTGTATTTGAAAGGTAATCAGGTACGTTCATTAGTAGCCACTAGCAACCATTGGTCACCAAGCCCCAAAGCAATAGTGAAAAGAATTACCCCTTAAGCTTAAGTATAAAACTAAAGTATTTTCAGTCAGAAAATTTAAATGTCACTATGAAAATGGAGGAAATTGACTCCTAAAGGCCAAGCATCTCTTTTTATTCCCATTTCATCTATCCTGTCTTGTTACTTACAGGCATTTCTGTGCCCCACCCTAACCACTCTGTCAGCTACACCCCATCATGCACGTTTAATGCAGCAGAGTCCCCTGCACATCTCTGCCCTGTGGTGCTCTGGGTCAGGCATTGCAGTCCCTACTGGGAGCTTCGCACTCTCATCATGTGCGTGGCATTGGCCTTTCCATAGAGCTGCAGACGGCCAGCCAACACTGAGAATTACTAATGAAAGGACGAAAGCACTGAAGTCCTACAGAGCACAGTTAGTCAAGGACAGAAACTAAACTTAGGCTCTCTGCTTTTGATCTTTATAATGCTCACTTTTAGTCATGTGAACTGGATCAGCTGTCAGAGTATGGAACATCGCTTTAACCAATAGATACCAGTGTCGTGCACTATAAATAAGTTTCTGTGGTTAAGTAGGGAAAGGAAAATTTTCCTGGTCAACTAGATGAATAAACGTTTGCTGTGGTTAGATAATCAAGCTTGCAAGCAACTTGTTCTGCAAGCTTAGGGTGTGAAGCTGCTGTTTGTAGTTGTCAGCAGAGCTGAGACTCAGGGCGAGGTCATGTGAATCAGCATTCATCTCAGTGCAAAATTTAAGGTGAGAAGGTGGTGCCAGTCATCGAAATCAATATATGTTGATGCCATATTTTTGAAAATCGACTTTAATGCAAGAAGTCATATCAAAATGATTCACCATCTTCCTTCCTCCCTCAATCCCTTTCTCCTGCCCTTTCTTCTTTCCTTCCTTCCTTTCTTCCGTGCTTCCTTCCTTCTTCCCTCCCTCACTCCCTCTCTTTCTTTCATTCTTCTTTCTTTCTATCTTTTTACAGTTGCTGGCAACATTGAGCAAAGTTTTTAAGAAAGACATCATTAACAGAGCTGAGGAGCTCAAGAACAAAAAAAAGAAAAAAGAAAGAAAAATTTAAAAATGGTAATATTGATTTTATTTTTAACATTTTTAATTTTGTTCACCATAGATTTTTCCATCAGTAATTAATTTTTAAAATAGTGCCTTAAAATAGTATTTACTTCGACTACTAAGTACTTAAATTTTGCCTCACTTACCTCACCCTAGGCCTGATGCAGCATTAGATCTGCTGCTTTTTAAGGTTCTGTCTCATAGAAAATATTTTTTCATTCTTTTTATTTTTTTACAGTTTAGGGTAAAAAATTTGTTAAGTATAGAATTACCACATGACCCAGCAACTGTAAGGAAATGAAAAAATAATTTCCACACCCATAGCTCAATGCTTAGAGCGCCAGCCCCGTGCAGTGGAGGTGGTAGGTTCAAACCTGGCCTGGGCCTGCTAAATAAAAACAAACAAACAAACAAAACAATCAGACTATTAGAGGGGTTTTTTGTTTGTTTTTTTCTTTTTTCTTTTCTTTTCTTTTTTTTTTTTTTTTTTAGTTTCAAGAAGGTAATATATGGTATTTGATTAGCTAGGAAAAATATTTTGCTTTAAATAGACATTTAGACATTCTAGCCTCTGCCCTGTTTTTAGGCCAGAATGCATTTTCTGAGGACATCTCTTTTTTTCTCTTTTGACTATAAGAGAATAGATGTTTTTATGGGCATCCCAGTCACTATCCCTTCATAAATTCTAGCATGATAGTCTAGTCCAGTCACATGTAATAAAAGAAATAAAGAAGCAACAGGTTGATTAAGAAAATAGTTACGATTTCTTCATATCACTCTCATAGGCTTTAGCCTCATTGACAACAACCCAAACACGAGATGCTGGTATTGCCATGGTAGGGGCCATGGTTGTAGCGCAATTTAAAAGAGGCAGTGTTCTCCAAACACGGCCTCCCTTGTATTTCCAGAAGATATTCAAGGTATGGACAGGCTTATAAACAATATTGTAAGAGGAAGCATTGAATGGGAAAAGCTTCTTAAAGAAGAAAATCACTGGGGTAATGGAAATATGGCCACTGCCTTCAGACATCAGGATGCTATGGAAAAGGGAGTTGAGTTTTCTTTGTAGCTCTAAAAGCAAAACTGGTATCACAAGGTAACTATTAACAATGCCAGTTTTGATTTTACCTCATTATAAAGATCTCTTAGCAGTTAATACTGCATGAAATAGAATATCTTTAAGGTTTCACATTCCCAAGCACTGGAATTGTTCACACTGAATTGGACAAACTTCATTTCTTAAATGACATAGGACATTAAATCAATTCCACCTGAGATTCCACAACTTATTTTATTATCCAGTCTGGAATTGCTGGTACAGTTTAATGAGCATCTCTTTGTGTGGTGCCAATAACCAGTTCCCACCTATTAACATCATATGATGCATTGGCTCTTTGTTGTTATTTTGTTAATACCAGACTTAATAAAGCTTTCCTGGAGTTGTGCTAGATTTTGTTTTGTTTTGTTTTCAGTGGTTATATAAAATAAACTAGAGAATAAGCTCCAGTTTAAAAGGGGTGGATGGTCACCAATCCCGAAAGTCATCTGCTTTTCTCAGAAGGTAGGATTAAGATTTTTTTAAAGTTCTTGCTCCAGTGATTATCGAGACCTATTGCATGTTGTCTGTGCTACTCAGGCTTCATTGTATGTCCTCCAAGCAAGGACAGAAGGTGTAGAGAGGTCCCTTAGCTCTCTGCTGAAAACCATATACTTTTACAAAAAAGATCTGTATCATTCACTTTTTCACCTGAGATACTAAACAAGGGAAAGAATGAGAATTCATCTAATAAATTCCATAAAAGGGTCCAGTGAGTACCAAATATTATTCTAACTATCCAAATTTGTTATAAGAAATGCCCTCAGTGGGTAAGGGGGTTTTAGAATGAAGAAAGACTCACTCCCAGTTCCATCAGCTATAAATAAAGAAAATAGCTGTGGGCAGGGCTTGAACTTGAGATACCACTCAAGAAAAAAAAGGGAGGTCTGAACATCAGCGATCCAACAGGGTTGTTGCTTCTCAGCACAACATAAGGGGATTGGAACTGAGAAGGATCTATATCCATTATCCTTTCAGTGACTATCATGCCAACATATTCCAAAATGGCACACAAGAAGACAGCTGAAACATTCACTGGTAAGTAATTGTCTTTGCATGCTATACATTTAAAGGGCACTACAAATGTAAAGGCAGATGTGTAATATATGGCTGGCACCGTTTTATTTTCTTATACATCTTGCTACTGTCTGGGGGCAATGCTCTAGCGACTACTGAAATATAATAGCTGCTTTCTCTCCCAGTACACAATTTGACAGCATTTATTCTTTCCTTCAGTGAACATAATTACTTCACATATGGAACCTGTGATAGCCTACAGGCATCTGAGAGAAACCAGAATCATGCAATCTGTCCCCTTTGTGAGCTTAATTTACATTCACAAGTGTCATTTTATTCGGGCTGGCATCATGTATAATAAAAATTACAGGTCAGCTATGGCACGTCACTGGAAAGTGTCCTTAAGTCAATAATGTGGTATTATTACACCTGGGATAATTTTACAAGGGGGATCTCACAGAAGGAATCTGACCCCTATTTCTTAGTTTTTAGCTTTACTGTCACCCACAAAGTAATTCATTTCGAAATAAGTATGATGTCAAATAGTTTAGCCTCCTGTAAATGTTCATGCTGTGTGTCATACCCTTCAATATAACTTTGTAATGACATCTACAATCTTAATGGACATGGTAGATTTACCTTGCATGCTATTAAAAGTGGGCATGTTTAGATTTGTGTAATCAAAATGGCACTGGTGAGAAGCAGTTTTGGCCCTTTATTTTGGCCGGGTTGAGAGTGAAATTTAAGAAGATTGTGTTATTAACCCTTTCCACCATAACTTAAACAACCTTGTTGGTTTAATAGATGCTCCCAGGGAATGGGAGGTGGGGGGCCAGTTGCAAGCATTACAACCACCAAGATTGTCTCTATTTGAACAGGGAAGTGATCTTGAAGTAGCCCTTTACATGTGGCTGTCTTCTCTGTTGATGAAGTCAGAAATTATTTTAAAATGAGAAGAGATCGTCAGTAAAGTCTAAACTTGACTTTTTTCATGATGCCACATTCTGTTGTGATATATATGGCAAAATAAGTAAATGTAATTCTCAGATGGTAAGGGTGGTGTCCATTGCACTAATCCCTGAGAGTCAGGCCAAGCCACAACATGCTTTCTACACAATTGCTAGAGACACTCCGCTTCATCCCATTGGGGTGGCTGCAACTGGAAAAGTAAAGCTGAGTATATAAAAGGGCAAAGTCAAGGATCAGGGTTCAGATGCTGAACTAGAAGCAGAGTCACAGAAGTCCATGCAGGCAAGAGAAGAGAGAATAAGAGAGATCTGGATAATTTTTTTTAGTCATGGTAGGAGAGCTATGCAGACCAGTACAGCACTGGGATTAGAATCTAGGAAAACTTGAAGAGGCATAAGGATATTTTTCATCACATTTTCATCCAGGACTTGGACCATGTGTGCTAATTCTACCAAAATTCCTCCAGTTGCTAACAAGTCTACTTCATAGGCTTCTTAGCATTTGTTCTTCCTTGTCTCTGTTGTTTAACATTGATCAAGATACCTTCCCTCTGGAGTTTTTAGTGGCCAAGCCCATAAATTCTCTTAAACACTTCAGTTCATTTACTTTGAGATTTCTGTTGCTTTCAACCAAAGGTACCATTATTGGTCCATTCAATTAAGAAACACTCTCGTGTCCCCTAAGGTAAAGTCTAATTGAAAAACCATACATTTATGGTTCACTATATGCTAAAACGCTTCTCTGGATCTAAGGAAAACTAAGTCAATTTCTCCCTTCAAGGAGACCACAGTGTATTTTTGAAAATACAATATGATTGGTACAACAATGAAGACACACTAATATAGCATAGGCAGTCCTCAGGTTACAAACAGGATAGGTTCTGTAGATATGTTCTTTTTTTTTCTTTTTTTCCAATGGTAAGACAATTTATTTACAGAAAAGAATACAGAAAACACTAAAGCTCCTGGTAGAGAGAGAGAACTCAAGTCGGGAGAGAAAAGCTCTCTCCGTTTCTCTCCCGGTCTTTCCCCGTCTCTCCCTTTAGGCTTTTAGTCTCGGGGTATATATAGGTGTATGGGTTCCTTGGCCAGG
>CAUYON010031734.1:0-13622 GCA_963573935.1 Arctocebus calabarensis
AGTATCAATGTCTTTATATAGTGATCAAGAAAATGCCATGAAGGCTATCTGTAACAGTACTATCAAAACATTTCTGAATGTATATGAATCGTGCCCTATGATTGCACCAATGTACAGAATTATGATTCAATAAAATTATTAAAAAAAAAAAAAAGAAAAGAAAATTGAGGAGCTAGGTTCACAGTGGGTCTGGGACTTGTAGGTGACACACAACTGTATTTGAACCCAAGCCAGTGCATTGAGTCCAAAGCCTATCCTTGTCTCATGAAGAAAGCAGAGAGTTAAAAATGTGAGTATCCCTGATCTAGAAGGAACTTTAAAACTTCCATCCACCCTCAACTCCACAAACCCACCGATATCTTCATGGTGGCAAAGCCTTTTGTGTGTGCAAATATAAACAAGTGGTGATTAATAATGGAGACACTGGACTACCAAAACTTTGAAGATCTAGATTTTTATGAATTACATTCCTCTTGCTTAAAAGTCTGAACCTTTTATTTACTCCTTCATTACTGAACAATATAGCTTCTTCAGAAGAACAGCAGGTCATCTGATTACAGCAAGTGCTAGAACACTATTTCTGAAGTATGACTTTATCAAACAAGAATAAGGGAGCCATTGAAGGTATCTGATTGGTACAGGCACATGGTCTGTCTATTCTCAAGAAATAACAATGTATGATGAATCTGATGGTTGGACCTAGTGACAAAGGAATCGCTGGGGCAAGACAAGCAATGAAAAAAAATTAAACAAGTGCAGAAGAGGTGTGGAGGAAGAGGAAGGAACATTGAGAAGAGATATCCTTCCTTGTCAGAGCATATGCTCCAAGAAAGAAGAAACATATTGCTCTTACTCATTGCCCTATTTTTAGCATCTGGGAACAATGTCTGGCAAATAGTCAGTGCTTAACAAGTATTATAGATGTTATATATACTGCCATGGAAGACGTGAAAGAACTCTGAGTACTTTAGTAAGGAGAAGGTGGCAGTCAACAAACCTAATATTCATTTCAAAAGAACAGTTTTCATTGGTTGAATGGATGGACAAAAAGTGAAGAACTAAGGGTAATTCCCTATGGCAGAATCCAGAGCCAGGGGTACCAGCCAAGTGTGGAATGCCTGGAGACTGAGGGAGAAACTGGGAAGGAAAACAGAAGACAGGGCACACACTGAACGGTAGTGGGTGTCAGATACTCTCTGCAACTGCTTGAAGCACCCACTGTGGTTCCTAGGCAATCAGCACTTGTGATTCAGTGGACAAGCCTGCCTCTGAATTGGGTAAGGACGTTCCAGCCATCCTGGTTAGTAGATATCTCAGCAGCCCCCTGATCTCTCTCTTTCCTTGATTATTGATACCCAGTTACCAACATTGAACAATTAAACATCTATAGTACTTCTTTCATCCTCTTGCTATAGTTTGAATGTTTGGCTCCTCCGAATCTCATGCTGAAATTTGATTACCCGTGTTCAAGGTGGTGCCTAATGGAGGTGTTTGAGTCATGGGAGTGGATTCCTGAAGAATAGACCAGAGCCTTCTCTGGGTGGCAGGCAGGTTGGTGGGTGATTCTAGCTCTGTGAGTTCTGATGAGAGCTGGTTAGTAACAAGAGCCTACTGCTTCCCCATTCCCTTTCTCTCTTGCTTCCTCTCTCATCAGGGATCTCTGCACATGCTAGCTTCTCTTCTACTTCCACCATTCCTCTCTCATCAGGGGTTCTCTACACATGCTGGCTTCCCTTCCCCTTCCAAGATGAGTGGCAGCAGCCTCAGGCCCCCATCAGAGGAAGATGCCTGTGCCAAGTTTCTTGTATAGTCTGCAGAAGTCAAATGAACTTCTTTTAATTAAAAATTGTCCTACTTTGGATATTCCTTTATAGCAACACATATGGTCTAAGACACCTTCCTCCTCCTCTTCACTATTGCTGTCTGTTCACTTTTTTTTTTTTTCTTGAGAAAGAGTCTCACTCTGTCACCCTAGGTAGAGTGCCATGACATCATAGCTTACAGCAACTTGAAACTCTCAGGCTTAAGTGATCCACCTTCCTTGGCCTCCCAGAGTGCAGGGATTGCAGGTGTGAGCTACCTCACCTGGTCTGCCTAATCCCTCTTCACCTCCATTAGGCCTTTCACCTGGACCACAAGTGCAACTTCCTTGATGCCATGTGCCCTAGACATGGCCCATTCTAACAGCCACCAATCAGTTATTGTTTCCTTAAGTGCAGTTATTATGGTGGCCTCCTACCCAAAACTACTCCAGTCTTCCCTTTGCCTCACCAGGCACTGCTTCTTGATTTACCACTGATGCCCTCACACATTTCCAGTCTCACCAGCCAGCCTCATTTCCCACTGCCAACTTCACACATCCTCCTTCCATCAAGCCATTCTCTTGAGTTTTTACCCATTCTCTTACCATTTCTTAAACCAGAAATTCCACTCATCACATACCTCAATTGCCACCTTTCCTGCAAAGCATTCACTTGGTTTCTTCTTGGACTCCTCAAGGGAACTCATTTGAAAACCTTTTATGATAATGATCATTTTCTGCCTTGGATTATGCTCATCTATGCACATATCTTATTTTTCCTAATGGATTCTGAGTTTTCTAAGAATGACATTTGTATTATTTTTAACCCTCTGGAGGTCTAGTCCATTATTTGAGCTAATTTGTAATTCAGTAAAAGGAAATGAATAAATGAACAGAAATATGAATTTAGTTATTATATAAAAATAAGTCTAACAGAACCATTATCTTTGCAGTCACTGGAAAGGGACAGATCATACCTTGTCCTAGCTGGGAAGGTATGCTGGAATCACGAGATGACTATTTACATAGGCAGTATTTAATGGTTTTTGCCATGGAAGGCTAAAAATTGATGCTAAAAATAAAGACGCTGCAGAGATAAAGAGAAGATGGCCATATGTGATAATGAATTGCTAAAATAAACAATACTGAGACCATCCCTCATAGGGTGCCTAGAGAACTGCTAGGAGACCATTGGCACTTTGCAAAGAACTTTCAGATAGTGCAGTGTTACTGTGAGCATGACCACACTGATGACTATTAGATTCAGAAACAACAACTAATGAGAACAAGAGCTAATATTTAATGATCACTCACTATGTGCTCAGCATTTTCCATGTGACATACATGGACCAAATCAGTACCTAATTTCAGCCTTGAAATAATGCTATCAATTAGATAAAATATGAAACATGAATCTCATTAACTTTCCTAAGATTGCTGGTCTTTCTAGTGAATTAACAAACATTCTAAGTTGAATCCCCTTTCGTATGATAGTGGGAGAAATTCTCTTCTGCCTTTGGAACTTAAGCAAGATTGAATCACCACTTCCTAGTCATAACTGATGGCCTCATAGGAAGGAGAAAGGAGGAAGGGATTCTAAAACTCAATGAGATCTGTGACCCTATCTACACATTTACCTAAACTCCTCTATTTGTGTTTTCTTTACAGTTTGAACTTCTGGCTAACACTTTGTTGAAAAAAATACTTTGAATAGACTAGTCTGTTTATGGATATCCTACCTTTGTAAAACTCCATTTTAAAAGTTGTATGCTGGTAAAATGCTTCACAAAGAGCACCAAACACACACAATGCTCAGTAAAGGTTAACTATAGATATCATCATCACCAAGTATTCTCATTGGCTACAGCATTCACAACTTTCATTTGCATCTCCTATGAACTTAATAGACCATTTTCATTTAATAAATGTCGAAAGCAAGTCCTTAAGGTATTAGTGACTTGTTTATAAGGTTGCAAAGCCAATAAGTGGAGGAACCAACTTGATGCTTTCAGGATCAAGACCAAGTTCTCGACTAGAGACCTCATGTGTTCTGGCTCTTGTGTCCACCTGTGGCCTCATCTTGCCTCACCCTGCAATGCCCAGCCCTCTATGTTGCCTGCAGTTCAGTAGCAGTGGGGGGAGCACCCACGTGGCCACTTTTGAGCTTCCCCTGATGTGCTGCTCTCCTCCCACCATAGTCCTGCACACATGCTGACCTCTCCTGTAGTGTTTTCACAATCCACTCACCTTCCCCTTGACGCTTATCAAGCCAAGGGCCATCATATTGACCTTAGTCCAAAGCCAGGACCCCTTATTACACATTCTCATAGAAACAAGTACCTTTCTCCCAGCACTTAACTCAGTGTGTGATTACATCCTCATGGTTAAGTAATGTCTGAGTCTTCCCACAGCGGATGACCTTCGTGAGGACAGGGGCCATTATGTTTTCAGCTTCCTGGCACATGTAGACAGTTAGAAACAAGTGTTAACAAGTACATAAAGCCCACTGTCCTCACATTGTTCTTAACTCCCACCACGTCCCTATAATCTTTCTACCTACAGAAAGATTGCTGTTTCAATTTCTACCTACAGAAAGATTGCTGAGTTCACCACTCAGCTTATTAATATAAAAAGTTTACTTTGTAAAGTTCTTTGAGACAGGAGGAAGGAGTAACTGATGTGTTATCAGCAAATGCTGGGCCTGAGACTAAAAGTGATGTATAAGGCACTGAAGAGGCTGTGCCTAAACTCTTCCATCTGCATGACAGTGTCCTGTGGGAGACACTCAGAGTGCTGCCACTGTACTCTGCCTGCCTTGATGAGGCTTTTCCAGGAAACAAAGGCCAGGCTCTGTGGCTTCCTGAGCTCCATGTGGGAAACACCATTTGTCACTGTGGGTGACACTAGCCTCAGTTCCTTCCAGTTTGGCTGGAGCCCACACTGACCTTGTGGCTTTGAAGGCATTGACCTCAGTGATTGTTCCCCGATGTGGGGTGATAGTGAGCAGGCACATAGGGACTGGCCTCACACACATGCCACCTGCAGGGCAGTTCATAGCACGCATGTATATTTTCCCATTTTAACCTCATTCCAACTCGCTGAGATAAAATTAAAATGCATCATTGTTCACTATCTATGGCTAAGAGAAAAAGCTCAGAAAAAATTACATGATAAATACAAGGTCATGAACATGACAGTAGAGCTTGATCTTAAACCAAATCTGCCTGGCTGTATCACAAAGGCTCAACAGAGCAAAGGAAGGAGGAGAAAGCGTATCCTGTGTTCTGGTCTTGGAGAGGTAGAGAATATGGTGATCCTATGAACCACTGGCTCTGGGGTTGCAGAGAGCCTGGTAGGTAGTTTGGTTCAATCCTGATACTAAATCAGTTCCTGGGTGATTCCTACAAAATAAAGTCAGCCCACTCGCTGTTTGACTAGAGAAACATGGGGAGGATGGAGACAAGAAGAAGGCCTGGCAATTCTCATTTTTGCCCCAGATTTGATGGTAGGATGAGCCTGAATGTTGGACTAAGGAGACCTGAGCCCAGCTCCAGAATGTCATCACCTTGGGCAGGGGACCTCCCTAGGTCTGTTTTCTCACCTATAAAAAGTGAATAGAAGTTCTCGGTCACAACTCAGAGTCTGCCCTGGATCTTTTGGATGAAGTAAGGGCCAGTCAGATCTTTTCCCTGGGCCTTAATTTCCCTAGTCCCCCCTCCCCAGAATGACAGGCCAGACGAGATGGTCTCACCCAAGGAGTGTAAGGTTTTTCATACATCAACTCATGACATTCTTTCAACAAATCTGTGAGGTATATATTATTATCCCTGGTGTACAAATGAAGAAACCAAATGCTGGAGAAGTTAAGAGATCCCAGCAAACTATCAAGGCCAGACAGAGAGCAAGAGTTAAAACCCAGGAGCAGACCCACCTTCTTTATCTATGGATCTTCTCTTAGTTTTACCTGGGAGCAGTAAAGGTGGAAAATTAGGAGTGGGAGGAGAGACTATATTAATGATTAATGGGTTAGGAAAGAAAGAGAATAGAGGCCCAGAGAACTCCCCTTTGTTTTCTGTTGTCAAACATCAGGACAGGCAGTGGAGGATGGCTGTGCCACATTTCCATTTGCACCTGGAGTCTCTCTGCCGCCTGGTTAGGTGTCAGTTCAACTGGAAGGAATTCTGAGACCTTTCCACCCCCGAACCAGGGATGTCCTCTTCTCAAATCTTCTCACAGCACCTTACATTTATCACATTTGCCACACTTTTAATGTTTATGCACATGATGCATGTATTGCCTTTGTCTTCCCTTCCACTTCTGGATGCAGAGATAGAACTTCATTCACAATTACAAAGTCAGTTTATAAAACAGAGCCTAGAGCAGTTGTTTCCTGGAATAAGTAAGTGAACATGGGGATTTAATGTGTGTTTGCTGCATAGTTTCAGGACTCACAGCTCATCCTGTACCTGGACAACCTATGAAGTAAGGGTTCAGCAGATCAAGGCATCTCACACGGTCAGGACCCTAAAAGCTGTGGGAAACACATGAGTTCCTATTACCCAATGACTCATGTCTACCTCGAGTTTCATTCTGAGTTTTCACATTGAAAGCAGAAAACATACTTCTTGGGTAACACACATCTCAACTAGACCTCAAGTATATATTTGCATCATTTCCCCCAACTCATAGTCTTTTTCAATCCTGCTGTTTACAGTGGCATTCATGAAAGCATAGTGGTCACATAGGTAATACATCAAGCTCCTACTCCCCCAGAACTTCTGAGACAAAAATCACACAACTTACTAACTCTTTTCTCCTTTATGAAAATTCCCCAAATCTATTCACAAATGTCATTAGGCTCTGATCCACAGGGACCCACCCTGTACTGTAATTGCTTGTAAGGGATTTACTTTGGAAAGAAGACCTATGTAAGCAAGCAGTCTTAGAAGTTGACTTTATAATGTTTCTTTTCTTTTTTATTTTTCTAATGCATTTATAGTTATAGTCTTTCTGCTAAACAATTAGTATAATAATTCCTGCCCTTCATTCATTCAACAAACATCTGTTGAGGTGTCAAACATGCATCAAGTATTGTTATAGGAATCAAAGGTACAGAGATAAATGAGATTCAGACCTTGGCCTTAGGGTATCTTCTAAAGGAAAGAGACTTAAACTAAAAGAAAAAAATTACATTAAAGTGAGGGAAACTTATTTCTCCCAGAAGATCAAATACATATGATCTAGTAATCTATGTACTTGTATATACATAATGCAAGAACTGCTAGTTCTGGAATATTCTGACTAAAGGGAAACTTTGCTTATGAAAAAACTCAAATTCAATTCTTTCAATTTTTTTGCTTTAACTCAGAACTTTATTTTTGTTGTTGTTCATCTATTATAGAAAAGGAAAAATAAAGTAACAAAAAATTGACCTTTAAATCATAGATTACACCCTTAGTTTGCCAGTTTTCTGCTCTGATTCTGCAGTGGGGGCCAGAACAGCTGCTATCAGGATCAGGCAGAACTGAGGGTTCTTCTGTTTTCACTGATGCAATAAGAGTGAAAGAAAGGCTGAGACGCTTTAGCAAAATGTTCTTCTAGTTTCAATCCTAATTTGGTTTCTTTCTCCAAACCAAACTGAGAATCAGAAGAATTTAGAAGAAGGTGGTACCTGCAAAATGATTTTTCCCAACCACTCCTTTTACAGGTAAAGGAGACTGCTGTTCAGAGAGGGCCATGCCCTGTCTCAGGTGAGATAGCGATGCTGGTGCGGATGATGGAGAGGCAATCCCAGGTCTTCTTCGCTCATGTCTTCTATCCAAAGAAGAATAAAAATGATAGAGAGTATTTAGGAATGATGGTTTCATACTTCCAATTGGTCAACAGCACAGCATTTTGTGTTATATGAAAGCTGAACGTTCATTAATGGATGAAGTTGACCAAGTCATGAAGAAAATGGGCTAGGTAAAATTACACTTATTTCGTTTACATCTTCCAACCAGAGTGCACTACAGAGCTCCAGATCTAGATATTAAATGGCCTACTAGTCACTTCCACCCAGAGGTTTCATGAACACACCCCAATCTTTGTCGTTATCTCCATTTCACACCACCCAGGAGACCACATCTCTCTCAGGGGATGAAAACACCACTCGTCCAATGGCCAGGCCAGAAATCTACAAATCATCCTCACCTCTTTCTCCAGCATTTCTCAAATCAATCCTGTTTGAACATCAGTCTACATTCAAAATGAGAAGTAAGACATCAGATGGTGAATTAGAATTGGAAGAAGAATGGGCAACTCTGTTACCTGAAACTCAAGACAGAATGCCTTTCTACTATTTTATACTGCCCTCTTTTGAATGATTTCACTTGTAACAACCATTCCTAACAAGCAATCCTACTCTATGTCTAACCTAGGGCCCTCCTGGATTTCATGGCACACTAAAACCACAAAAACAAAATACATATGTACATGTCACAGACACACACATACACACACGGAAACGAGGCACTATGATGACAACCAGCCAGAACAGCAAGCACCATATTAAATACTCCAGAATTCAGACACTAAAATTCTTATGGGGATATAAATATTTACATATATGCTAAAATAAAATAGGGAACCCAAAGAAGGATTAAGAGATCATAAAATGACCAGGATTTGAAAAACAACATTTTTCTGCAACTAACACTATAATAATTCAAAGTGAGTTGATCATTGAATTTAAATAAGTTGAGGACTGATCTCAAGTAATTATCCATGATGCAGTAGGCTGGCTAACAGTCAGCACACCCCAAATTAAGAGCCTAATATTTTTTGAGAGGAAAGTACAGCTCTTAATTAACTTTATACTGTGCCAACTTAATTGTTATAACTTCTAGACTAATTAATAAGAAAACATAAACTTTAATTTTCTAAACAGTAGAAAATAAGGAATGAGAAATAATATTTAATCTAGCCACAAAAGGTAAGAATTTAAAAAAGAGAGAGATGGGATGTAGAAAAAAATAGAATTTATAAAATAATTTGAAGTTTGAAAGTAATAGCATGAAAATATAAAAATTATTAAAGTGTATTTGAGAAGAAACATATAAATATGCTCCCAGCAAGAGTTCTACCTAGGGCACAAAGATATAGAAATAGTTCCGTGCATATAAGACAAGTAGAAAGTGAGGTGAAGAACAGAATGTGGAGGCTCCTGAAGTCACTAAATCCTGCAACATTTCTGCTTAATTTTCCCCCAAGGAGAAATATGACCCTTGCTTGGAGCTCTGTGTTCCTGGGGATCTGTTTGTCTTCGCTGACATCTTAGTGTGAGGCCTTAAGTTTTTACCTCTATCATAGCTGACCTCACACTGTCTTGAAATGCATTAGATGGCTCATTTCCTTGCAGCAGAAATGTCACCGACATTTGCTACAGATGTGAGCAATCGTAGTTTCTTTTATTAATCCCTGGGAGAGAAAAATAGGCCATGCTGATCCACTGTTTTACCAAGATTCACCCCCTGCTATTGCTGTGCCCAGAGACCTCATTTTACACTGCAGGTCAGCCCAGGATCCAGCCGTGAGCAAGGGCCTGGCCGCTGTTCCAGAAAGTAGGGTCCAGAAAGAGTCTTTAACTGGAAGACTCCTGTTCTGTCCTGACTCTGCCTTTAATTGTGCCAGAACTTTCTGAACTGCAGATTTTTAGGGAAAGACAAATCATTAATGGCTTTGACCCATCCAGCTCCACCAAAACCCTGTGAAGTGCTTTTTTCAAGCCCCTGTTTGCCAGGTTAGGAGCCATTTTCCTCAGTCTGTACAGATAGGAGATTACGCAAAGCTGAGAAAGTAATCTGGACTTCTGAAGCTGAAACTCAGACCCTGCTCCTGTACCAGTATGCCCTGTCTCCCCTGCCTAATGATGGGAAAACTCAATGAAATGTCTCCAGAAGGGATTTGGAATTCCATAAGCACCAGACAGATACCCATAACTGACATTGTCCCCCAGTGTCTACTGATAGGAATTCTGCCCAAGAAGATTAATCCATAAGCAAACACACAGGTGCTAGGATTCCAGGAGAGTATTCAAGTAAGAACCCAGCCAAGATGAACATCCTCAAACAGGGTAACAAATTCCTTAGTTTGACACTCTGAGATTCTATTCAAATGCAAGAGACCAGAAGGGAGTCATCTTTGACAATTTTTCAGCCATTTAACTTTAGGACCTTTGTCTGTTCCTATTTTGACAGAGGACAAAAAAAGAGAATCCAAGTTCTTGAGGTATCTGTAGGGAAAGCTGCCACTAGGGAAGGGAACAGACAGACCACCTGTCCGTGGCCACAAGAATGAGGTGAATTCTTGTTCTGAATTTATAAATTATCTCCAGCAACCTGTTCAATTGATTAACTAACTGATCCAGACTCTGTAAGGTTTATCCCTTGAATGCCAAAAATAAATGTACGGTCACGGTCAATTTATTTGAAAGAGAATAGAGAAGCGATTCATCTGATTGTTATAAGGAGCACTTCACAAATATTAACAACTAACATTTATGAAATGTGGACTTTACTTAAGTCAGGTATTATTTTGTTTAATCATTTCTTCATTTAATCTTCACAAGAACCTTTCACTAGGTATCAATAAATACTACCACTATGTGACTTTTACAGATATGGAAATCAGAACCCAGAGAATTTATATAACTTTCTTCGGGTTAAGACTTAAACTCTGGGTTGCCTAATCCAAGGTTGTTTGTACTCTTGACCTTTGTGCTATAAAGTCAAATGTCGGTTGGGGCAAACCCTCATGCCAGTAGGCAGCGGCGTCCTGGGATTCCAAAAGCCTCTCTAGCAGGGTGTGAGGGAACAGGGAAGCTGGTGCTTGCCTGGCCAGCCTGGGACTGAGAGCTGGACACCTTCCAGGCACTCTACCCAGCGCTGACTTTGAACTTTATTTCCATGGCTCAGTAAGTGTGCTTTCTATGAGAAAGGGCACTGAAATTGACTCCAGAATGTATCATGTCAAAAGTTAAAGCCTAATGGCTTCAAGTACAAACTTTTGATGGTTTACAAATGAGAAATAAATAGCAAAAGTGAAGAAAAGGAAGTACAGGAAAAACACCTTCCTTAATTGGCAGAGACACATAACAGATGAGTAACAGGAAATGCTGGAAGGTAAGGTTAAACGCTAAAAACGGAGCATCTCAGGAAAGATCTTCATCACAGAACCGCTTCCTTCCACTCTGGGTTCTAAAAGCTGAAACAAGTAGTCTTGTTCCAAGAAACCGGTTTTCTTAAAGGCCAAAGAGCAAATGTATTAATATGTACTTAGGGCCTTTGGCGAGTGATCTAAAGGGAGGGTCCTTTTCCTTCTGCATTGAGGTGCATGGACTTACCCATCAGTGGCATCAGAATAAACATATGATTAAGTCAAGGGTCAGATTTGATTTCTCAGAGCATCAATTTCCTAACAAAAAAAAGTAGGACAATGCCTTTACATGGTTGTTGTGGAGAGGAAATAAAATAATGCATAGGGGGAAAAAATCTGTAAAGAATACTTGCTAAGAAAAGGATCCACTATAACCAAATCCTTCTCTTCTTTGGCTTCTGAATTTAATTCCGTTTCAAGACCATAGTTTAGCAGTCAGCTATGGATGTGATCTAAGTTTTTAAAAGACTGAATCTTGAATATTTCAGTTTATCTGCTGGTATGCAGATATCAATCCCAGCAATCCGAGGTAAATGCTGTTTGCTAAAGAATTTCCAACTGGGAATTTTCCAACTGGAGGTCTCAGCGTGGGACACAACTTTGGGGGCAAGACACAAGTATAAGAGGGACTCTATCTAACAAATGCAATTAGTGTAACCTAGTTTCTTATACCCTCAATGAATCCCCAAAAATTAAAAAAAAAAAAAATTTCTGATGGCACCTGTGGCTCAGTGCGCAGGGCACCAGCCCCATATGTGGAGGGTGGTGGGTTCAAACCCAGCCCCAGCCAAACTGCAACCAAAAAATAGCCAGGTGTTGTGGCAGGCACCTGTAGTCCCAGCTAATAGGGAGACTGAGGCAAGAGAATCTCCTAGGCCCAAGAGTTGGAGGTTGCTGTGACCTGTGACAGCACAGCACTCTACCGAGGGCAATAAAGTGAGACTCTGTCTCTACAAAAAAAAAAATTTTCCAATTAGTCTTATGGAAAACTAGTGATCTAAGCCAGAGAAGGAGGGCAGCTCCTCTTAACATTTTCCTTAGAAAAAAAAAAAGTACCCGGAAGCACAGGTCCTTGGATGATGGTGGGAAAAGCCACAACTTCTCCGTCATACTTAGGGCAATTAACATAGCTGTGATGCCCAGGAAAATATTGTTACAGGGCCCCCTCATTCAAAAGCAGAATAAAAGGAAATCGGTTAATTGTAAGAGGGACTTTACCCAACAAATGCAAGCAGTGTAAAATGGTTTCTTGTACCCTCAATGAATCCCCAACAATAAAAAAAAAAAAAAAAGGAAATTGGTAAAAGTAGTCTTTTTTCAACCTTTTTTATCTCATGACATACTTGGGCCTATAGTTAAACTTTCATGGCACACTTAAATTATGTTGATCCCAAAAAAACAAATAAAAAAAGATACACTTACTGTGCTTCAAAGTTCTTTAGAAAATTATTTTATTAATGATCTTTAAAAGATTTTGCGGCACACCAGTTGAACATTGCTGCAGTAAAAGTACTAAAATATAAGAGCTTTCTTTAAAAATATGTTATTGAAGGATGGTGTGGTACTAGTGATACATGACTGGCATAAACTTACAAATTACAAAAAAATAGTATTTCAGCATCACGATTTTATACAATGCAATAAATAATACTTTATTAATGTGATGTCTTTCTTGATCATATTTTTGTCTTGTTTTTCTGAAAATTCATTTAGCAGGCCTTCAAAAATTGTAGTTTTTGTAACTTCAGTTTCAATCTATATCATTACCAGTGAAGTTACTCACTCTCAGAAAATGCGACATCACGAATGAGTTTTGATAAATGTTAATTTTGAGAAGAACCTTTCTGCTAGTAGAACTGTTATCAGAGCAATGAAGAGTATTCTATAAGGTTGTGAAGATAATTTTGTAGGCTGTGAAAATTCTGATAAATTATTTCAAAGTATAAATTAACACATAATCAGTTTTATGAAAGTTGAAATCAATGTAAAATACAAGACTGGCTACTGAGTGTTTCCTCTGCCATGTCCTACAACTTGTGGAAGTCATTCAAGAAACTTGAAGTGGCTTTATGACTAGTATACAGTTCAGAACATCTGTTCATGCATTCTGTTGCTGTAGTTCCAACCACCATGAAGATTAATCTTTTAAGTATCTTCCTCAGAAATAACTGGCTCCTATGAAGCTTCACATGAAAATAGTGTTCATTTCACTATATATGGTGTGATGATTAAATTTAAGCTTTTTCAGGACCTGTAGATATTTGCAGCAGTTTAAAAACCTTCAAAACCTTTAAAGAGATTCTAAAATCTCTAAAGAATTCTAACAACTACCTTATATGCTTTATTACAATTTCCGTGTGTACACTTTTTTTTTTTTTTTGAGACAGAGTCTCAAGCTGTCACCCTGGATAGAGTCATGTGGCATCACAGCTCACAGCAACCTCTAATTCCTGGGCTCAAACGAGTCTCTTGCCTCCGCCTCCCAAGCAAACAAAACCTATGAAAAATTCAATGATATGACAAAAAAAGATAAATGCTTAAAAAGAATGCAATGGACATATTTTCTGCCTTTCAGTTTAAAAGATTTTCAGTAAAAGTCTTTCATCCTTAATCTTTGAAAATTGGG
>CAUYON010031736.1:0-35773 GCA_963573935.1 Arctocebus calabarensis
CCTGGATAGAGTGCTGTAGCATCACAGCTCACAGCAACTTCCAATTCCTGGGCTCAAGCGAGTCTCCTGCCTCTGCCTCCCAAGTAGCTGGGACTACAGGCGTCCACCACAATGCCCGGCCACTTTTTTGGTTGCAGCCATGATTGTTGTTTGGCAGGCCCGGGCTGGATTCGAACCTGCCTGCTCAGGTGTACGTGGTTGGCGCCTTAGCCCACTGAGCCACAGGCGCCGAGCCAAAACTCAGGATTTGTTTATTTCTGGAATCTTCTGTTTCATATTTTCAGACTGTGATTGTCTAGAGGTACCTGAGATCAGGGAAAGTGAAAGCAAAGAAAAGAGTACTATATAGAGTTAAGCAATATTGATGACATTCACAGTCATGCAACCATTGCTCTATCAAAAACATTTTTGTCACCCCAAACCCCTTAAGCAATCACTCCTTACTTGCCTTTCCCCTCAGCCCCTGCTTTCCACCTGAATGGATTTATCTAACTTAGATATCTCTTATAAATGGAACCATTCAAAATGAGGTATGGCAATTAAGTTCATGAAGTCATTCTAGAAAAAGTGCTGCATACCTCACCGCTGCGTATTACTACAGTCACCTTTGAAGTTCTCCCCTTGGGAAGCCATGCCCTGATGCCAGCGCCTAGTCCACCCTTCAGAGAAACTTTGGAGCTCTTTTTCTGCAATGGCCATCAGAGCTGTTTTTGTATTACCCTTGATGTCCTGAATGTCATCAAAATGTCTTCCTTTCAATATTTCCTTTACCTTAGGGTAAAGAAGAAAGTCACTGGGGGCTAGATCAGGTGAGTGGGGAGGGTGTTCCAATGCAGTTATCTGTTTACTGGCCCTCAGAGACGTTGTCATGTAAGCTGGTGCATTGTCGTGATGCAAGAGCCGATACATTTTCCATTCCAAGATTTTCAGTTCAGCTCTCCATAATTCTTTCTCTGTCGATGTTTACTTGATCTGCCCTGCTTCTCACAGGCAGCCAGTGATTGTGATGCACAATTTGACAACTTTTGTATTCATCAGTTTGCTTATTACTGGCTGCTCTGATCTCTCTTCATGAGTGACACTTTCTCTCCTCTCAGAAAGATGCTAATCCATTTGTACACTGCTGTTTTCTTCATGGCATTATCCCCATAAACTTGGACTAACATGTGCCCGATTTCACTTCTACTCTTGCCACGTTAAACAAGAAAGTTACAAATGTTTGTTCCTTGCTCTATCAAGCTCTGACATTCTTGCAACAGCACACAAAACCGTGCAACAATAATGAACACCACTCTGTGAGACACTGATTTTTGGCAAGGTTATGAAACCTTGCCAAATCATCTGTACAGTGCTGCCAACATAAGCATACAGTGGTCGGTTCCCGAACTTAATTGTCAGACCTCCTATGTGACCTATTGTGTCTGGCTTTTTTTATTAGCTTGTTCTCGAAGTTCATGCACATTATAGCATGTGTCAGTGCTTTATAAATATTTGATGAGCATTTGAGTTTCCACCAATTGGCAACTATCCTGCCACTAGTAACATTTGTATGCAAACATTTCTTTGAGTACTTGTTTTCAGTATTTCTGGATATATATATGGAGGAGAATTATTAACTAATATGAGAGTCCCATGTTTAGCTTTTTGAAGACCCACCACACTTTTCCGGGACAGCCGCAAGATTTTATATCTCCACTAGAAATGTACAAGGATTCCAATTGCTCTGCCACTAGGCCAATACTTATTTTCATTTTTTGAAATTATAGCCATCCTCGTGAGTATCAACTGGCATCTCATTGTGGTTTTAATTGGTATTTTCACAATAATTTAAAATGTTGCACGTCTTTTCATGTGCTTGCTGCCTTCTTGTATGTCTTCTTTTTAAAAAATGACTACGGACCCCTCCCTCCCCCGGCGCAGCAGCCCCCCGCGAGTCGCGCTCCTCCCGCCTCTCCGACCCCTGCGCCCCGACGAGAACAAGAGCGCGAGCGGGCGCGGCCAGCCCGAACTAGGAGCGAATTCCCCTAACTCTCAACCCCTTCCCCCGCCCGCTCCGAGTGTGAGGGGGCCCCCGCGGGCCGCCTGGGGCCTGGCAGGTGCACAGCTGTGTGAAGACCGGCCCGGAGCGAGCGGAGCGCGGGGGCCCTGCTCGGCGCTGTCCCCGCCGCGATGGCCCAGCAGCCGATGACCAGCTCGCAGAAGGCCCTGAAGCTCGAGCTGAACTCCCCGCAGCAGGAACCGGTGCAGGGCTGCCGGGTCACCCTGGTGGATGGGTCCGACCTCTACCGCTGGGAGCTGGCCATCTTCGGACCCCTAACGTCCTCTACGAAGGCGGCTACTTCACGGCGCCTATTAAATTTCCTGTTGATTACCCATATTCACCACCTACCTGCAGATTCTTGACCAAACTGTGGCACCCCAACATTTATGAGAATGTCTGTATTTCGATTGTTTCTTTATCCGCCTGTGGATGACCCACCAACTGGAGAAGTGCCCTCTGAAAGGTGGAATCCTACTCAAAATGTGAGGACTCTTCTATTAAGTGGAATCTCACTGCTTAATGAGCCCAACGCCTTCTCCCCAGCCAATGTGGATGCTTCAATTATGTTCAGAAAATGGAGAGACAGTAAAGGAAAAGACAAAGACTATGCCCAGATCAGTAGGAAACAGGTTTCAGCCACCAAGACCGGGGCAGAAAAGGATGGAGTGAAGACCCCCACGACCCTGACTGAATACTGCATCAAAACTCAAGTGCCTTCCAGTGACAACAGCTCAGATTTGCTTTATGGCTTGTATGATGACGACATTGATGATGAATTTGAGGAGGAGGAAGATGCCCGCAGTTCTGATGATGGCGATTCTGGGAATGAGGAGTGACCAGCTCTTTCAATGCCCCTGTACTGCCCTGCCATCTCAGGCCAAAGGGAGGGGAGCAAGTGGGGGCCGAGCAATGGCCCCTCAGCAAACACCTGTTCACAGGGGGTGGGGAAGCAAACACAGCTCCCGCTGACTCCCTGATGGATCTCACTTTGCTCCTTTCCATGGAGAGACACCAACCCTGCCCAGAACATCTGAATTCTTGCCTTCTTTACCCTTCCATCCCTGTATTGATCCTTTTATAAAGAACATCATCAACCCAAACTTCGTCTCTACAGAATGTTCACAGCAAAACACGTTTGGTCTGGTTTTAGATTCTTGAGGAATTAGTCTTTCAAGACGTTTAATGTGTTTAAAGCTGGGAACCTCTTGGCAGTTCACAAGTGCTGCATATACTGGGTAGCAAAAGAGAATGGAAAAAAACCTACCAAAGTTCAAAAAAAATTTTTTTTGCCAAGGTTTAGCTGCTACATTAGCCTGGGCGCATGCACTCTGCCCCATGGTGGTGAATTTTGTTTTCCTCTCCCCAATGCTGGGATGTGGTGGGCGTCAGGAACTCTGCTGGGCCTGATGACCTCTGCTCCTTCAGCCCCCATGAAGTCATCCTAGCATGGAACCCTCAGCTACTCGGAGGAGAGAAATCAGATTTTGCTTTTTGAAATTGATTGGGATCTGAAGCCTGGAATATTCAGACTTTACTTTAAAAAATTGCTATAGAAATCTTATGCCTATTTTTTAGTTAGGTTTTCTTTTTCTTGTTGACTTGGATGTGTGTGTGTGTGTGTTGTGTGTGTGTCTATGACATTTTAAGGAAGACGGCCAAGTCATCCATCTTGGCCAAAACTTACTTTGAGTTTATTTATTCCCTGTTTACCCAAACTAATCATATATGTGTGTGTGTGTGTGTGTGTATTTGTAGTTGACCATTGAACAACGTGAGTGTGAGCCATGAGGGTCCACATATGTGCAGATATTCTGCAATAAATATATTGGAAAATTCTTTAGAGACTTACAACAATTTGAAAAAAATTAAAGATGAACTGGGTAGCCTAGAAATATCGAAAAAAATGAATAAAAAATAGATGTGTCATGAATCCATAAAATGTTTGTAGGTACTAGTCTATTTTAACATTTACTACCATTAAGTATACTCTAATCCAGCGGTTCTCAACCTGTGGGTCGTGACTGCTTTTAACTGTATTAAAGGTTCGAGGCATTGGGAAGGTTCAGAACCATGGCTCTAATCTCTCATATAAAGTTAATCAAACCTTACACAGCACACAGAGACCATACATGGTGCCTTTCACAGTGGAGAGGAATATAAGCCAATGTAAAGATGAGCATTAATTGTAATTGCATAAAACCCATTCTAATACGTACTGTACTACTGTAACAACTTCACTGATGCCTCCTGTTGTTGTTGCAATGAGCTCACGTGTTGCAAGTTTCCCTTAAAACTCAGTATGACATTCATCATCTCCACGAGTAGCTGTCTCTCCAGTAAATCACATATTGCAGTAAAAAGTGATCTTTCTTGGTTCTCATGTATTTTTCGTCATGTTTAATGCAATATTTGCCTTATACTACGAGACCCATACCAAGTGCCACCATTGATGCTAGAGGTGCTCCCAAGAAATGGAGACTAGTTCTGACATTATACTACATAAGGAAAAGTTGAATTGTTTGATATTTATCATAAGATTGAGATCTGCAGCTGCAGTTTCCCACCATTTAAGGCAAATGATTCATCTTGTAAACAGAAGGCGCACATAGGTACAGTTACGTACTGTAAATGTATTTTCCCTATGGTTTTCTTTTCTATAGCTTACTTTATTATAAGAATACAGTATGCAACACAAAATATGTGTTAATCTACTATTTATGTTATTGGTAAGGCTTTTGGTCAACAGTAGGCTATTAGTAAAGTTTGAGGGGAATCAAAATTTATTGGAGGATTTTTGATTGCATGAGAAGCCACTGCCCCTAACTTCTTGTTGTTTCTGGATCAGCTGTATGTGTGTGAATATGCACGTGTATATTAGTCTCATAAACGTAGACCCATAACAAGCTGTGAGTATGGGTGAGTGGAGTCTCGCACTGTTTTTCTGATAGTAGACTTGGCAATATCTGCATTTGGCCCTGTGGCAACTTCTGGTCAGAACTGAGCATTTGGAGCCAGTAAGAGGCCTCTTTTCAGCACCAGTCTGTGTGGGTGACCAGACTATCAGACTCTTGGGCCTAATTAACTGCAAACAAGCACCTCTGGCTGGGAAGAGTAGGGAAGGGGAAGCACGAGCCGGAGAAAGGGTATTTTCTCTAGTGGTCTGGATGCAGCTGATGGAGCCATTTAGAGAGCCTCCTTGTCCCAGAGCCAAGGACACTTGCCAGCAGTGTGGTTCAAGGAAAATACCCTTATCAGGGGCCCGAGAGAGGTGCTGCTTCATGCCAACAAAAATATATACGTAAATTGAAATTTAATTTTTTAATTTTCCTGTGATCATAGGGCTTAGATGTTTTAAAATTTTCTTCTCAATTGAGTTATTTTTTAATTATTAGTAGTACATGACCGACCAAGACCATGCAACTTTGTACCAAATTTGTATAAATAATTATTAAACATAAAAAATGAAGTCATAATGAAAAATACATGTAGAAATGAGATGAATGGAACTTTATCATTTTTTTCAACTAATGTATCAATGAGTGAATATTAGTTATTGTTAGAAAGAATTGAGTTTAGAATAAATTCTGTTTCTATTTTTCATTTCTGTGTAAACACCCAAGAAGCCTTATTTATATAAACAAGAAAAGGAGAATAAGGAAAATTTTCTTTAATAGTGTTGCTCAATTCTTTGAATGTCTTCTGTGTCATATGCCAGAAACTACCTATGCATGTTAATCAAAAATTATATTTAATGACTAGGATAGGATAAATAATGCTGCCCCCCAATATATCCATATCCTAATCCCCAGAACCTGTGAGCATTACCCAGGACAATGAAAGGGACTATACAGAGGCGATCAAGTTAAGGATCTTAAAACAAGGGCCTGGTGCAATAACCAGGATCCTTATGAGAGGACACAGGGGAAGTCAGAGTCAGAAGCAGGGAGAGATTTGAAAACACTCCACTGCTGGCATTGAACTTGGAGGCAGGACCCATAAGCCAAGGAAAGGTGTCCTCCCTTCACAGCCTTCAGAAGGAAGAAGCTCTGATACCTTGACATTAGCTCAATGAAACTGTTTTTGGAATTCTGTTTTCTAGAACTATAAGGAAATAACTATGTGTTGCTTTGAGCCATTAAGTTGTTGATAATTTGGTAGAGCATCAGCAGGAATCTAATACAGACAACTCAATTATGTTCTCCCGGTAAGGAAAGAATTGGAAACCACATGAGGACTTACTGGGCAAAGGGAACCGAGTTTCGTCTAGACAGCAGCATGAATACAGTCAATAAGAATGTATTCTATCTTTCAAAATAACTAAAGGAGTACATTTCAAATGTCTTGCCACCAAAAAATGTTAAGATGGGAGGTAGCTATGTTAATTAGCTTGATTTAATCATTCCACATGGTACACAAGCTACGTATACCAAAACATCACATTGTACTCCACAAATGCAATATGATTATGATTTATCAGTTAACAATTATATTAACTTTTTAAATTACAGGTAATTTCTTAGCTTTTTTGTTTGTTTGTTTTGTTTTTTTGAGACAGAGCCTAAAGCTGTTACCCTGGGTAGAGTGCTGTGGCATCACAGCTCACAGCAACCTCCAATTCCTGGGCTCAAGCGAGTCTCCTGCCTCTGCCTCCCGAGTAGCTGGGACTACAGGCCCCCACCACAATGCCCGGCCGTTTTTTGGTTGCAGTTGTCATTGTTGTTTGGCGGGCCCGGGCTGGATTTGAACCCACCAGCTCAGGTGTATGTGGCTGGTGCCTTAGCCACTTGAGCCACAGGCGCCGAGCCAGTTTTTTTTGTTTTTTTTTGTTTTTTAAGAATCTGAAATCATAACCACCATGTCCTCATTCTAGCCCATGGAAGTTGCCACATCACCACTTTTAGTCACATAGCCTCACCTAAACTGCGAGGAAATTCGGAGATTCGTTTTTTGTAAGCAGCCACGTGCTCAGTCCTTTTAGGAGATTCTATTAGTGTAGCAAAAGGGGAAGATGAGGTTAGAAAGGAAAGACAGTCTCTGGCCTTGGAAGTCATTGCCGTTTTTGAGGTGATGGTGGCACTGGCCACAGAGAGAAATGGAATGTCTATAGGGTGATTTGCAGTCATTGTCACTAGGACTTGAAGGGTTGGATGTGACAGTGAGGGTGAGAGAGGTGAAAAGTCAGTGCCTAGATTTCTAGCTCACTCCAGAAATAAAGACTGCTATGGAGAGTGTGCTGCAGAGGGAAGGAACAATATATGTGCCTTATCTGAATTGCAGGTTTCTGTAAATATTGACTTTCATTGACAGGTTTCTGTTAAATTCATTAAGGAGGTAGTGTTTTGCTAAAAGGAATAGAAGTTGCTGAAGCAGCACTTGGCAGCCTCTGTCCTCGGCTCCCTTAAGCACCGTGACTTCCTAAGGATGTGTTTTACACCCACACCAGGAAAACCTTCTGGGGAGGGACCTCGTTATGCCACAGCCTTGTCATTAGCTAACTGTGTTTGATTATTTGCATGCATTGTAATGGGATCCCTAATCCCTAAGCAAAATGGGACCCCTGGGGCTTATTTCTGTTGTGTATTTTTGGTTGTTTCATATTAACGCTATTTTATTTTCACCATAATAAATGTAGCATATGCTCGTCCTAGAAAAAAGTCAGGAACTCCAGAGTAGGAAAAGGAAGGAGAACACTCATAGTCCTGCATCTCAGGCGCCCACTTTACCAGCAGCACCTTGCAGGTTTCCTTTTAGCCTTACCTATTTGCTTTGGGTTTTTTGTTTTAAGACAGGATCTCACTCCGTTGCTGGGCTAAAGTACAAGAAATTCTTCTGCCCCAGCCTCCTGAGTAGCTGAGACTACAGACACACACTACCACACCTAGCTGATTTTATTTTCTGAGACAGGGTCTTTCTCTTATTCAGGCTGGACTTAAACTCCAGGCTAGTCTTAAACTTCTAGCCTCAAATAATCCTCCCTCCGCCATGGCCTCCCAAGTACCCTCTATGTATTTTTAACCTATGCATTTTGTATCTTTTTCTTAAGTAAGCCAAAATTTTAATAACTTTCCAATAGCCTGTGCAGGACATGTATTATATTTTATTTATCTCCCGCAACTGGCATTTAGATCACCATTGATCTTTCACTATATATAGAATGTTATGAGTAGCATACTTATGAATAAAGCTATTTTCTATATTTATCATATTTTCTTCAGAATTGAGTAACAGAAGTGAAATTTCTGGAAAAGAGTGTATGAATATTTTAAAGATTTTTTTACCCATAATTCAACATTGCTTTCCAAAAGGGTTGTGCCCACGTGTTGTTTCAATTATCTTGTGTGAAATCGTTGAGTTTTATTTGCAACTTGATTTTCACAAACTGGACCTAAGCACTCAATGAACATGAAAAAAGGTAAAAGCTGTATCTTGGTGAAGACCAAGATTGGAAGTAATTTTAGAAATCGCAGCTGAGCTGATAGAAGAACGTTTGTTTGTTTGCTCTGTGACACGGCCCCTTCATTCATTATGCACCTAAGAAGTCGCTGTATTCCAAATCAAAACCCAGCAGGCCGTTGGAAAGATCTGGGTAGATTTCCCACCACACAGGTTTCTCCCTCTTGTGCTGTCTCAGCAAACTCAGGGGGTAGTGGCATTTTTCAGACAAAAACTCTGAAGTTTAATGCCTTAGCCAAGATCACAGGGCCAATTAGTGGCAGAGCTGGGACATAAACCCAGGCTTGTGGCTGTTTTCATTGTATTTATTGAACGGCTGCTATTTTCAAACATCCTTACCTGCATCAGGGAAAATAAAGGTAACAAAGCAGGTCCTTCCCTGAGGAACTTGCACTTCATAAGGAAGCTCCAAAGCACCACTTATTTAAAATCTGTGGCAGTTTGCTAGGACGGCCCTGACAAAGGACCAAGGTGGGAGTGGGGCGCTTAAACCGCAGAAATTGGTCTTCTTACAGTTCCAGAGTCTGGAAGTTGAGATAAAGGTGTCAGCAGAGTGAGTGGTTTCTTCAGAGGCCTCTCCTTGGCTTGTAGACTCTGGTCTCCCTGTGTCTTCACAAAGAGTTCCCTTTGGTGTCCTCATCTCCTCTTGTTAAGGACACTAGTCATATTGGATCAGGGCCCTAATGACCTCACTTTAACTTAAATCTCTACCTCCCAAAACAGTCATGTTCCGAAGTACTGGGAGGTCAGGACTCCAACACAGGAATTTTAGGTAGACACAAACCAGTCCATGACAAAAGGTAACAGAATCAGAAAGGTTTTAAGTCCTTAGTTCTGAGATATAGCTCATTCTAAGCCAGTGACTCTTGGCCTCACCTGCACTTGAGAATCTCCTGAAGAGTTTGTAACAAATAGCAAAGCCCTGAGAGGTTCCGATTTAGCTGGTTTGTGAAGGGCTGTGGCATCCATATTTTTTAAAATCTCCTTTGTGATTCCAATGTGCACCCAGGACCAAGAATCATGTTTAACTGAATACCAAAAAGGCCTTAAGTTGCTTTCACTATCTTAAACTGTCATGCTTTCTGCTCAGCAAACAATTCATTTTATATGTATAGAATATCTTCTAATCAGCACGCTCTCAGAGCAGAGGCTGGGTTCTGAGTCTCCTGTGAATGTTCAATGTTGCAGTGTTCAAGTGCATGTGCAGCTTGCAGTGTTCTTTTGCTCTTTCATTCATTATAGTGATCAGTTGCATGCCTGTAATAGACCACACACTGTGCTGATGTGGTAAGCCAAGTAATGGCCTCCCAAAGACGTCCTTTCTGTGGAACCTGTGAATAGGGAGATTATTCTGGATTATCCAGTTGAGCTCAATTTAGTCACATGAGGTTTTAAAAACAGAATCAGCCAGTTACTTCTGCTCCTACCTGTAGTTCCAGCTACTTAGGAAGCTGAGAATCTTTCCCAGCAGAGGTCAGAGGAATATGACGGAAGAGCAGAGAGATAGATTCAAAGCATGAGATGGTCTTCGCCCACCACTGCTGCTCTGAAGATGGAGAAATGGGGAACCTGGCCAGGAATTGTGGGCAGCCTCCTCCAGTGGAAGGTATGGATCTGCCAACAGTCTCCAGCTAATAGCCAGCAAGGAAACAGGGACCTCAGTCCTGCAACCACAAGGATCTGAATTCTATCGACAGCCTGATTAACAAGGAAATTATTCTCCTGGCTCGGCGCCTGTGGCTCAACGGGCTAAGGCGCCAGCCACGTACACCTGAGCTGGCGGGTTCGAATCCAGCCCGGACCTGGCAAACAACAACAATGGCTGCAACCAAAAAATGGCTGGGTATTGTGGCGGGTGCCTGTAGTCCCAGCTACATGGGAGGCAGAGGCAAGAGACTTGCTTGAGCCCAGGAATTGGAGGTTGCTGTGAGCTGTGATGCCACAGCACTCTCTCCAGGGTGACAGCTTGAGGCTCTGCCTCAAAAAAAAAAAAAAAGGAAATAATTCTCCTGAAAAGAATGCATCCCTGTAGACACCTTGTTTTTAGTTAGCTTAATGAGACCCAAGTCAAACTTCTGACCTACAGAAGTGTGAGATGATATATTTGTGTTGTTTTTAAGCTATTACATTTGTGGTGATGTTTTATAGCAGCAACAGAAAATTAATACAGCTAACCACTGAAAAATAAAATAAGACATTCTCCCTGTAGTCATGGAGTTTAGCAACTCAATTTTGCAAAATTTGTATAAGGAGAAATAAATTCAGTTTTTACTAACTCATGTTCTAGGCCAAGAAGTTATTGACTCTTGGTAATGTGTCACACCCAAGTTCTGTGCTTTCTGATGGAATTTCTGGTTAAAAGAAGGATGAAGAAACTGTTACTGTATATTGAAGGAAAAGAGACATTTCTGTAATGCAGATAGAGAAAGGACTGGTCATGTAACAAGAATGGGCTTTTTGTCAAGAAAATAATATTTATCATAGCTCTTCAGACTTCAGAGTAATTCCTATCCTTCCCCATCCCAGCCCCCAAACCTGCTCAATTTTAGAATGAAAGCTCACGGTAAATTCAGGCACACCAAGTAAAAAGTGCTTAAGAAAAACTCCATATTGGCTCAGCACCTGTAGCTCAAGCGGCTAAGGCACCAGCCACATACACCAGAGCTGGAGGGTTTGAATCCAGCCTGGGCCTGCCAAACAACAATGACAACTGCAATCAAAAAAATAGCTGGGCATTGTGGTGGGCACCTGTAATCCCAGCTACTTGGGAGGCTGAGGCAAGAGAATGGCTTAAGCCAGGCATTTGAGGTAGCTGTGAGCTGTGATGCCATGGCACTCTACCAAGGGTGACAGCTTGAGACTGTCTCAAAAAAAAGAAAAGAAAAACCCCATAATGACAGGGATATGCCAAAGGTACACAGGAGCCAACTGAAAGAGCTCCCAAGTCTCAATGCTGTAATGATTTGCGCGACAAATACCCCAGGTAGTATTAGAATTGGATAAGAACCCAAATATAAAGTAAATATCCCTGAGTTCACACTGATTTAAATAAATGATTCAGTAAATAAATGGAAGAGCGGAGACAAATCTCCACTGAAGAATTCCATGTAACTGATGTGGGTCCTCCATCTTCAAAGCAGTAACATTAACTTCCCACTCCTGACTATGGGCTGCACATAGCCATGTCCTTCCAAAGAGCACAGTATGGAAGCAGTGGGGGCTAGTGTCTGACGTTACAGTGGAGAAACCCGCCAACTGCTGCTTCTGCTAGGAGAGCCGGGTTTTGGTGTCAGGAGCGATAAGTCGTGTTGGTGGTCTGTGCCCTTGATGTGTATATGGTATGATGAGAATAGCACTTCTCCTCTCTGGTCTTCCTCCCTCAAACCCATCACTCCAGTCAAATTTAAGGAAGCATCAGATAAATCGAAGAGCGTTTGAGGAACATTCTTTAAAACACCCAACTGGTACACCTCAAAACTGTCAAGGTCATCAAACAGGAAAAATCTAAGAACCTGTAGAGCCTGAAGGAGACACCACCGTGAAATGTAACGTGGTATCCTGGGTGGGATCCTAGAACCGAAAAAAGACATTAGGGAATCATGAAGTCTGAAAAACAAAAAAAGAAATCTGAATAAAGTGTGGAATTTAATGAATAACAATGTATTGATTAGTATTGGCTCATTAATTGTAACTAATATACCACGTTCATGAAAGATGTTGGTAGCAGGTTGCAGGGCATAATATTAGAACTCTGTACAATCTTACAATTTTTCTGTGATTCTAAAACTATTCTACATTTATTTTTTTAAGTTTATTTTTAACGAGTGGGAAAAACGCCGTTATCAGAAAATCATACTTACCTTATAAATGTTTCTTCTATGGCACCCTATATATTATTCTGAAGAATCAGAAGAACCTTTCTGCCTTTCCTCAGGGGAATAAGGAGCCCTGTGTATTTGGATCTGGGCCAGCCCCTGGCAGGTCCTGTTTGGGGCAGTGGACATTTGTTCTTCAGTTACTTTGAAGTGAGAAGTACTCAGCATACTTCATTTTTTTTGTACCCCGGTTTTCCTGCTTCACCTAAAACTCTCTCATTATAGTGTATAAAACTATCTAATGTTCCAAGAGTGAATTTCACTTAACAAAGTATATCCTGTGACAATTCTGAGTGTACATTTGGGAAATAAAAAAAGTATGTACTGTGGAAAACAGATAGGGCTTTGACTGCTCCAGTTAAAGGCAAGCCTATCTTGACCCGTGCCTGTGGAAATCCAACTCTAGCCCCTGTTACAAATGGCATTGAGACTAGCTCTCCATGTTAGAACTGGGAGGCAATTTTAAGTCAACCTGCCCGTGGAAATAAAAATACACGCTTTACCCTCTAGTCCATAGAGGAAGAACAGGGATCAGGCATCTCACCTTTTATGATGGACTGATAGCACAAATGCTAAGTACTTTGTGAAGTGGTTAAACACTCAAATAAAATTTATCCTTTCATTCAGGGAAAGTTCCTAACTTCAAATAAAATTTATCCTTTCATTCAGGGAAAGTTCCACAATTTTCCAAGAAGCAATTTACTTGCAGTCCCAGGGAGGATTCAATTGATGGTTGAAGAAAAAAAAATTTTTTTTAAGTAGTAAAAACAGCTATGTACATTTTGCTCTGGACTTTTCCTCTTTATCCAGGCCTGGGGCTCCTAGACCACCTGCTCCCCTCAATTCCTCTCTTCGCTGCCTTTCAGCTCATCCCCTGTCACTGGCTTCTCACTTTGCAGTCATCGCAGGCTCCCACGTGCCTGGTGAATGAGTAACCCAAACAAGGATGGTGGCAGAAATAAAGAGCCAGCACCCAGCACCTTACGGTCCTGAAGAGGGAGGTTGATGAGGAGGTAAGATAAAGGAATCCTCTGTGCATTCCAGCCTCCTTCGCCATCCCACAGCTTTCTCTGAGGTCACCAACCCTTCCAAGCTGATTCCACTCTGGAGAATCTTCTCGAACATTCTGTCTCTTATAGAATACTTTGCTGAGCATCATTCTCCTAATCAAGCAAGAGATAGTGTAGACCTTGGCAGAATTCATCTTCATTCCTTTTTTTACAACTTTGTATTTGATACATATGGAAGAACGTGTTTAACTTAAATGTAAGGTATCTTACTAATAAAATAAATAGATACCCATGAACCCACCACCCAACTTGAGGATGGGACATTATTAACACTGTCCCATCCCCACCTCGCCTCCTACAGAGAGGCCACTACTCTGAATTATGTGGTTATCATTCTTCTGGTTTTTCAAATTTATACTTTTATCATGTAAGCAGATAGCCCTGAGCAATGCATTGCTTCATTTTTGGCTTTGAGATTTACAAAGGAAGCATATTGATTGTACTCAACTGCAACTTTTTTTTTTTTGAGACAGTCTCACTATGTCTCCCTCAGTAGAGAGCTGTGGCATCGCAGCTCACAGCAACCTTCAACTTCTTGGGCTTAAGCGATTATCTCGCTTCAGCCTCCCAAGTAGCTGCCACAACACCAGCTATTTTTTTTGTTGCAGTTGTCATTGTTGTTTAGCTGGGTCAGGCTGGGTTCGAACCCACCACCCTCGGTGTGTGTGGCTGGTGCCCTACCCACTAAGCTACAAGAGCCGCCAACTGCAACTATTCTTTTCAGTCTCAACATTATGTTTCTAAGGGTAATCTATATCGTGTGTAACCTGTAACTGTAGTTCACTTACTTTTGCTTCTGTATAACATGCTATTATATAAATATTCTACAGTTTATTTATTCTCCTGATTTGGGACATTGGGTGGGGTTTTTTTCCTGGTTCTTCTCATTTCAATCAATACCATAGTGAACATTCTTGGTGGATGTCACTTTGATACATAGGTATAAGCATTCGTTAGCCCAATCGTTCTCAAGTGCAAGCGTGCATCAGAATTGCTTAGAGGGAATGCAAATTGCTGGGCACCATTCCCAGAGCTTCTGATTCAGTGGGACCAGAGCTGGGGCCAGAGATTTTGCATTCTAGCAAGTTTCCACTTTGGGAACCACTGTCCTAAGATAAATATCTAGGAGTGGGATGGCTGAGCTGTACGGTGTGTGCCTACTGCACATTACAAGGTAATAACCAATTATACCCTACGTAGTTGTAGCATTTTGTTTTCTCATCGACAGTATGAAAAGTTTTATTGAACCATAATTTCACCAACCTCCTTTATCTTATTCATCTCCCTTACTTGTATTCAATCTCCCTGAGACTGTGGGAGGAGAAATGATTTTTACGCTGAGACAAGTATGTTTGATGTTTTATTTAAAGAAGATGGGGGGAGGGTTTCAACCTGAGAAAGCTGATAAGAAAAATTGAAATTGAAATTAAGATGATGGAGGCATTCCATAATTTGGGTATGTTTCTTTGGGTTTAACAAGCAGAAATAATCGACTCTAACAGGTTATCCAAGGAGAATAAACAATGAACAATTCATATAACTTTAACAGAATATCTTTTACCCAAGTCGGGGAGAGCCAGATGGCCTAGCCAGATAAGTTCATTTCCAGGAACCAAAACAAAACTGGAGATGGTCCCTCACATGATAGCTGAAACAATCAGCAAAGTTGATTTTTGTCTTTTCTTTCATTGGAGGGTAATGTTATTATTTAATCAAAAGCCATTTCTTCCCTGATGGAGACTCAAGAGAGATGTGACTGACATTTCATGATACTGTGCCAGGCAAGATGATCATGGATTGATTTATCATCTGACATGACAGAAATGAGAACGACATTTAAAATAAATAAGGGGGAGGGGGCAGATTGCTCTGTGCAGGAAATTGACCAGTTACTTTGCTCCTGAGATGGCAAAGGGGAGCCTGGTGGAGACAGTGTCCACGTTTGTCAGCCAGACTTGATCTTGCATTACAGTTCCTCTGGGGAAGCCCTAATGTGAGAACTGGCACATGTTCCTTGGTCTCGCCTGAATCTCAGTTTCTTTGTCTGTGCATTTTAATCGTTCCTGTCTACCTTGCAGAGATGTTGCGGCATCCATGACATAATACTTGGAAAGTGCTTGGCACGTGGTAGGGCATTCAGCCTTAAAAGGAAGGGAAACTCTGACACGCTATAACATGTGTGAATCTTGAGGGCATCATCCTAAGTGGAATAAGCCAATCACAGAAAGACAAACACAGCATGAGACCCTGTACCTGAGGAACCCAGCATAGTCAGATTCATTCACACAGAAAGTAGAATAGGGGTTGCCAGGGGCTGGGAGGAGGAGTGAATGGGGACATATGATTTTCATTTTTATTTTTTTATATTTTATTTTATTACTTCATTGTATTTTATTTTTGAGATTCTCAGTTTCGACTGCCATGGCATCATAGTTCATAGCAACCTCACGCTTCTGGGCTCCATGGATTCTCTTGCCTCGGCCTCCTGAGAAGCTGGGACTACAGGTGCCCGCCACAGTACCTAGCTATTTTTAGAGACAGGTTCTCACTCTTTTTCAGGAAGTTCTCAAACTCCTGAGCTCAAGCGATCCACCTGCCTCGGCCTCCCAGAGTTCTGGGACTGCAGGCATGAGCCACCACACCCACCCTATGATTTTCATTTTTAAAACCAAAAGAATGGTGGCTATGGCCATTTGGGCATGCATTCACTATTTTTTTTTTCTTTTTTTTTGAGACAGAGCCTCAAGCTATCACCCTGGATAGAGTGCTGTGGCATCACAGCTCACAGCAACCTCCAATTCCTGGGCTCAAGCGAGTCTCTTGCCTCAGCCTCCCAAGTAGCTGGGACTACAGGAGCCTGCCACAACACCTGGACATTTTTTTTTTTGGTTGCAGCCATCATTGTTGTTTGGCAGGCCTGGGCTGGATTCGAACCTGCCAGCTCTTGTGTACGTGGCTGGCACCTTAGCCGCTTGAGGCACAGGCGCCAAGCCAAGTAGCACTTTTTTATCTTTTTTCACTATGCACCTTTGGTAGAATGCTGTCGCATCACAGCTCAGAGCAACCTCCAACTCTTGGGCTTAAGCGATTCTCTTGCCTCAGCCTCCCAAGTAGCTGGGACTACAGGTGCCCACCACTACGCCTGGCTTTTTTTTTTGTTGCAGTTGTTTAGCTGGCCCGGGCTGGGTTCAAACCCGCCACCCTCGGTGTATATGGCTGGCGCCGTAACCACTGTACTACGGGTGCCAAGCCTGCATTCACTATTTATAAAGCCCTTTCCCTTGTCTAATTCTCTTAACACCCTGAGAAACGCTATTCCCATGACACTCATTTTGTGCACCAGCATTTTCCTGCCTCACCTCTGTTGCATTCTTATTTACATCTGCTTTTCTCACCATGCGCCGTTTTAAAGTTCGAGCAGCTGTAGGCATGAGCCATAGTTCCCCAGCTCATCCACGTGTAAAGATGGCAGGATCATTATAGATGGGAGTACTGGCGCCGTGCCAGACCCTTGACAGGCTTGTTCTCATTGAAACTTCTCCAGAAAATTCTACCTCCGAGATGGATTCAATTATTGCTCTCATTTTAGACATGAGAAGTCAGGCACAGGCCTCAAAAATATTGTGCTGAGTGAAAGAAGCCAGTCACCAAAGACCACATCCTGTATGATCGCATTTATGTGACGTGTCCAAAATAGGCTAACTACGGAGACAAAGAGAAAATCAGTGGTTGCCAAGGCATAGGAATTTGGGGGAACATGAAGAGTAACTGCTGCTGAGTGTGGGGTGTGTGTGATAAAAATGTTCTTTTGTGAATTTCTAGACATAGTGGCCCACCCTAAAAAGCATATCCTAAATAAAATTGTTCCTAATTAAATATCCTAAAAAGCATTGAATTATGCACATTGAATAGGTTAATGATATGGCATGTGAAATTATATCTCAATAAAGCTGGTTTTAAAAATCTAATTTAGAACAAAACCAAACCAGGCACAGAGCAGTTAAGGAGATCACCCAGCATCACAGAACTGGGATTTGAACCAGACAAGCTGAGTTCAGAGCCCACACTTCTAGTTTCCCTCTCCTTTTCTCCACCTGAGAAACTCCTACTGCTCCTTCAAAACTCAGGCCAACTCCAGCTCTTCTGCAAGGCTCCCCTGATTTCTAGGCAGCCTCCATGGGCCCTCTTCCGGCCTTACTAAAGTCCTGAAAACAACTCCACATTCCCCTATGCGCCGAGAGGCAAGTACCCATTTGCTTGCTCAGTGGAACTCCATGTGTATCTAGAGAAGAGAGATTGGGTCCTTACCATTATATATTCCCAGGGTCTACCTCATGTCTGGCACCGACAATATGTGGCAAGTCCCGACAACGTGGCTGAACTGATAGGGTGCAGGCCAGGCCTCTCCACAAAGCATCCTTTGGCACGAACATCAAAGATTTCTGAGGCAGATTGCCTCGTGTGGAATATTTATGTACCGAGCTAGGTTTGGTGAGCATGACTGATGAGCTCTCCACGCTAATGAGGCCAAGGTGGCCAGTCTAATCTCCACAGGTCACAGAACAGTGCTTTCTTTTCTGTGGTTGCAGATTGAACCCCTCGCCCCAGGCAGCCATCTTGTAAGCCTGCACTGTTGATAAGACAGGAGATTAGGTCAGAATGTGTGTGATGGGGGAAAACACATTATTGCCTCTAGAAAAATATCTGCACGTTCCTGTCCAAGTGGTCGAACTAAACACCATTTCCTTGTGCACAGAGGTGGCATTTCTTAACTTTTCTTTCTTTCTCTTAATTCTTGAATGTCCGTCTTTCTTCCCATGATAGCATGGGACATAGCCTTAGATGGCTATGAACCCAACTTGAATTGGATGTAGACAGGAATTTCAAGAAAAATTAATTCTCCATAAGAAAGACTCAAAGTTTATGAAGTGCTGATGATTGTAGACACTCTACATACACACAAAGACTGAAAGGAAATACAGCCAGGTGTCAGCAACAACGGAGTTCACAGTATTTAGTACCTATCACGTGCGTAGTACTTCATGTTATAATCTCTTGTAATCACTTAGTCCTTATACTTACTGTACTGCTGTTTATCTCCCATTTTATTGATGGGGAAACTGAACTGCAGAGAGATGGGTTCAGTTCCTTTTCTGAACAGCAGGATGATGGGTAGTTTTCTGCATTTTCTGAATTGTCTACAATGAAGATATGTTATTATGAATAACACGTCTGAAATGTTATTATAAATAAATGTTATTCGAAACAAACCATCAGAGTCAGGGACCGCTGATAAGAAAACACTTTCCTGAATGATGAGGTTACCCTGAATTGGGAATCATGGAACTCAAGATAACCTACTAACCACAGACATGAGGTCTGAGTTTTTGCCCTGCCTCCGAGGCTCACTAACGTCTTCTTGTTTACTGTCAGTGTCATCTGTAGAGACCTTACATTGCATGTCGTTAAATCTCAGAGAAGGGAGCCTCCTGGTTCTTACCGGGGATTCACACCTCCACACTGCTGACCTAGGCCTTCTAATAAAAACACCCATCTCTGCTGAATCTGACAACTGGGACTCATTTGAAAAGAAAACAAAGATAAGGATAAAGAGGGCTTCATGGAAGAAAATTCTTCACTTCCTTGATGACTTCTTGGCAAAAGAAAGAGAGGAAGTGTGCTGTCGCCACCTTCTCCTGGGTCGCCTCAGGGCCCGGCTGGCCTGTCATGGCATGAGGTCAACATTTATCTCCCTGACAGCCAAGGGAAGGGAAGTCCTAAGGTTCACCAACATCTCAAACTGTTTGGGGGCTGATAAAGGATGCTACAAAAATGATTTCTCAGATTTTCAAAACATAAAGGTGTTGAGATCCCCTTGTTTTCCATCTGATGGCCGCTGCCCAGCGTTAGGGCTTAAGAAGAACTTCGCCATCCCCCTTGCCGAGTGGCGGATGCTTTTCCCAGACTCATGGATGGGCGTTAGAGAGAAGACAGCCTGTGATGTAATCGGCAGGATGCAGCTCCCACACCTGGGCTGGGCATGACAAGTGTGTGGCCTTGCGGGGAAGCCTGGAGGGCATCAGGCATCGCTTTTCACCTTTAGGCCATGCTGGAGATCTCTTTAAGAAAAGGAAACGGTGTTGTTGCATGTTTCGGTTTTCATTTCTGGTTGAGTGTAGGGACCTGGCACTGTTCGTGGAGTGTTAAAGAACTTTCTCAAAGAGGCTGAATTGATTTATCACAAGAGTCCACCTGCACTGCGACAGCCCAGGATGCCGTGAAACTGCTTTCTTCCCCCGGAGAGATGAGAACATGCATCCCGCGCTCGTCACTCCAGGGACACGGAGGGAACTTGCTCTACGGGTTCTAGGAGCACCAGGGCACGAGCCAGCTGCTGCCCTCACAGCCCACCTGGCTTGAGGAGCACCAGCGGGACAACACTGCACTGAACAGCCCCAGGATGGTGTCCAGAAATAAAAAGATATCACGCAACAGGAAGGTTGGCGGAGGGTTATGAAAGTGACCAGAAGGTGAGTGAGGGCAGACGGGACAAGCTGAAGGCTGAAAGTCAGGGAAGTTCGTGCACACTCGGTCTCCGACCCGCTGTGTCTGCATTTCCTGCCAAATGAAGCCGATGGAGTAGCCGATGGCCCTGATCTACTTGGTGGGTCTCCCGTGTCCCATCATGGTTGCTTCTAAGTGGGCACAGGCAGTGGGGAGCAGGGAATGTAGAGATGCTCTTGGCCAGTATCCCGAGCCCAGGTGAGAAGGCAGACACCTTTTAATAAGGACCTCGGAGAAGGCACAGCAGGACCCTCACTCTTAGGGCAGGGAACTAATTAATTGGGAGGTGGGCAGGGGGGATTTTTTAAAATATATGAAATCAGGAGCAGTGGCTCCCGCCTGTAATTCTAGCACTCTGGGAGACTGAGGCAGGTGGATCGCCTGAGCTCAGGAGTGAGACCAGCCTGAGCAAATCAAGACGCTGTCTCTACTAAAAATAGAAAACCTAGCTGGGCATTGTGGTGGGCGCCTGTAGTCCCAGCTACTGGGGAGGCTGAGGCAAGAGGATCACTTGAGCCCAACAGTTTAAGTTGCTGTAACCTTTGACACCATGGCACTCTTCCTGGGGCAACTAAGACTGTGTCTCAAAAAAAAAAAAAAAAAAAGGACTTAGCAAAGCCTGAAGTAAGGTTTCACTGAAAATAAAATAAAATAGTCAATACCAGGTATAGTTTGGGGGGTTTGGGGCAGTGGTTTTTATTTTTGTTTTTGAGAAAGGAGACTCTCACTTTGTTGTGTTTGTTTGTTTGTTTGTTTTTTGAGACAAGGCCTCAAGCTGTTACCCTGGATAGAGTGCTGTGACATCACAGCTCACAGCAACCTCCAATTCCTGGGCTCAAGCGAGTCTCTTGCCTCGGCCTCCCAAGTAGCTGGGATTACAGGCGCCCACCACAACGCCCGGCCATTTTTTGGCTGCAGCCGTCATTGTTGTTTGGCGGGCCCAGGCTGGATTCAAACCCGCCAGCTCAGGTGTACATGGCTAGAGCCTTAGCCCATTGAGCCACAGGCGCCGAGCCAGGAGAGTCTCACTTTGTGAGTACCATGCCATCATGGCACCTCACAGCAACCTCAATCAAACTCTTGGGCTCAAGCAATTCTCTTGCCACAGCCTCCCAAATAGCTATGACTCTAAGCACCACCACAGCTCTTGGCTATTTTTAGAGACAGGATCTTGCTCTAGCTCAGGCTGATCTCAAATTCATGAGCTTAGGCGATCTGCCCAGCTCAGCCTCCCGAGTGCTGGGATTACATGAGTGAGCCACCATGCCTGGCCAGGGATAGTCATTGTAATAAAGTCAGCACACAACCTTGTGTAGTATAATGGTTCCTTCCTTGGCTGTTTCTCCAGCTAAATTTTCCCGTATTTGAGAACAAGGGTCTTTCATCTCAATCCTCAGTGTCTGGTTGGAAAAGATGTTAAATGAAGTCTGGAGGGAACCTGGAGACAGAGGGAAGAAGGTCCTGGAGTCCCCCACCCCTCACACCAGGCTGAACTGGCACCTGGGCCAGGGAAAGGCTCCCCTTCCAAGCCTCCAGGCAACTTTCATTAGCGTCTTTGTGTGGGTTTCTCTGGCTGAAACGAACAACAATGAAAAGAGAAGTGAAAAGAACAAAGCAACTTTCGGTCACTGAATCAAAACAGGCAGGGAAAGCCCAGTGCAGGGAAGGGATTGCCAAGGCCACAGAGGAGTTCAGTGAGTTGTTCTGATTAGTAATTCTTCCTTTTGAGTCTGTGCTCTTTTTTTTCCGCAGTTTTTGGCCAGGGCTGGGTTTGAACCTACCACCTCCGGGGCCGGCGCCCTAATCCTTTGAGCCACAGGCGCTGCCCAAGTTTGTGCTCTTTTTAAAAGAGCCAAAGTAAACACTGAGAGAAGGAGTAAACCTTCTCCTGCTTTAGGGCCTTTCCTCGCGGTGGGGGCTGCTGGCTGCTGGCCGCATTTGCACTCCCCGCTAGTAACCCAGCACACGGCAGCCTTCTTCAGCTCTTCTGCCTCATGGCCCGTGCTCCTGTTCTTGTTGAAAAGTGACACATTGGGAACAAGTGAAAGAAAACTATTAGTTGTAAAGTTATTTCTAAAAATGGAGGAAATAAATGAGTTGTAAAAATGTGAACAATATAATTGACTCCCAGTTGCGCGTTTATCACATCAGGACTGCAAACGTGAGAACTCATTTTCCCACTCAGTGGTTTGACAAAATGGTAAAGAGTCGCTACACGATTGTGTATTGAAAAAGCCAGTAGCTTCTTAGAATCAGAGATTGATTTCACTGTTAGCCTGGCAAGTGGTTTCACTTTTAGTGTGACGACAGGATGGGTTCTGCCTCTGCTGTCACCCCTGGTGGAGTGGGAGTTATTCCAGGGCTGTTTATTCATCCCTTGGGCAGTATCTCTTCCTCTGACCTGAGTCATTTGGGGTCATTTTCCTGCTTAGCAGCACCCATTCCAACCAGTAAAATGTGGGGTACAAGAACCTGAAATTTAAAGCAATTGATTTGACTTTTTATTTCTTCTTATTCCATGCTATTCTTTTCCAAAATGGAAATGGCTTTATTATTATTTTCTGCTTGTAAATTGATAATGTGTGACTCACTGTAAAAAAAAAAAAAAAAGTAAACAATTCAGAAATATATCAAGTGCATAGTTCCATTGCAAATCCTGCTCCCCTAAAATAAGTGCTATTAAGAGATTTCTGTCTATCCATCCATGTTTTTCTGTGCATAAGGAAAACTCATTGTGATTTTTATCTTCTTGTGGGATCATATATCTATGGAATCCTGTTATTTGGTATGCTCACATCATATGGTTGGTAAAATGTGACAATGTGTTTTAAGTGTTTACCCTAACACCTGACACATAGTTAGGGCTCAGGAAGTTGTGAGATTTAGGGGGTGTCTTTGCCTTTCATATTTCCATTCCCTTTTTTACCATGGATAATTGAGAATAGATATAAAATGTCAGAGAATAGAGACTTAAAGGAAGGAAGCTAAAAAATCCATCCTGTGAGGCTTGATATGATACCACTGAGATCTCAAGCATTTCATCCATGTACAGGTGTGTGGTGCATGCACTGTGCAGGGCTCCAGCTGAGGGCTAGAACCCAGCCTGCACACTCTCCATGCCCTGCATCCCTGGGGCTTTTTATTCTCAGATGGGAGTCTCTTTCTGATTCCCTACAGCAGCTAGTGGCCTCTCTTTGACAGCTAGTAAAAAGTTGCTAAATTTCTGTTATATGCCCCCAGAAGAAGGGGCAAAGCTAGAAAGAAACATATCCAGGCAGGCAGTGTCCAGAAGGCAGTAGTGGGGCTCCAAGGAAGTTGGCAAGGTTCAGCCAGGCATGAAGGGTTGAGTTCCATTAATCAGGTACAGTGTGGCTCAGAGGATTCTGGAGGGATTAAAAACACATGGGACCATACCAGGCACGGTGGCTCACTCTGGGAGGCTGACGTGGGAGGATCACAGAGCTCATAAATCTGACATCAGCCTGAGCAAGAGCAAGACCCCTTCTCTACTCAAAATAGAAAAAATTACCCAGGCCTGGTAGCACATGCCTGGAGTCTGAGCTTCTCGGGAGAAGAGGATCGCTTGAGCCCAGGAGTTTGAGGCTGCAGTGAGCTGTGATAATGCCACTGCACTCTACCCGGGGTGACAGGGTGAGACTCTGTCTCAAAAAAAAAAAAAAGAGCCAACTAAGCGAAACAAACACAAGAGACCAATGTGGCTCAGGCAAGTACTTGGCTTAGCAGAGTGAAAGACAAGGTCCATCCTCTCATGAAACTTTCATTCTGTTATAACAAATACATAGATCCATGAAGAGGTAATTTGAGATAGGGGCAAATGCTGTCAAAAACAGACAGGGGTGATAGCATGCAAGGGCCTGGGGGGCCGGGGGAGGATATTGAAGCTGAGACCTGCAGTCAGCAGTGTGGATGAGGATGTGGGGAAGAGTTCCAGACAGTGACAACAGCGGATCTAAAGGCTGCATGACGGGCCCTTGGAGCAAGTGAGCCAGGGGAGAGTGTGATGAAATGAGGTTGGAGATGAGGCAAGATTCAGAGCGTGCAGGCCCCGGAAGCCCAGGTGGAGGAACTGAAGCTCTTTCCTTTCATGCAATTCAGTATTATTAAAGGAATTTAAGTAAGGGGGGCAATAAGATCCAATTTATATATATGTTTGTTTGTTTGTTTGTTTTTTGATAGAGACAGAGTCTCACTTTACCACCCCCAGTAGAGTGTCATGGCATCTACACAGCTCACAGCAACCTCCAACTCCTGGGCTTAGGCCTAGGCCTCCCGAGTAGCTGGGACTACAGGTGCACGCCACAATGCCAGGCTATTTTTTTATTGCAGTTTGGCCAGGGCCAGGCCTGAACCCGCCACCCTCAGTATATGAGGCCAGTGCCCTACTGACTGAGCCACCGGCGCTGCCCCCAATTTACAATTTAAATGATCACTCTCATAATGAAAAAGTAACTTAACGATTTACTCTGGTTCTGGGAGGAAACAGTGTTTTAGGTGCATAAGAGCAGAAGCAAGGGCCAGGCACGGTGGCTAATGCCTGTAATCCTAACACTTTGGGAGGTTGAGGGGGAGAATCACTTAAGGCCATGCTTCAAGGCTGGATAATATAACCAGAGCTCTTTGTTTTTGCCTAGGCCACATAGCCAGACCCTGTCTCTGCAAAAAATAGAAAAATTAGTTGGGCATGGTGGTACAGTGCCTGTCGTGCCACTACTTGGGAGGCTGAGGCAGGAGGATCATTTGAGGTTGCAGTGAACTATGCCAGGCTGAGCGACAGACCAACACCCCAACAGTGGGGTGGCCACACAGATGGCAAGAAGTCAGATTTGAGATGTCAGGGAGCAGGACCCCAGCCTCAGGGGAACTAGGAAAGCTATCACGAAAGAGTGGAGAAAGAAGATTTAAGACAGGGCCCCTGAGTTTGGGGTACGAGGCTACAGGGTAGTTATAAGGCCCCCTGAGTTTGGGGTCTAAGGCTAAAGGGTAGTTATAAGAGCAAACAGAGTACTCACCCCAAGAGCCTCTGAGCCATCACCTTAGGCTGCTTAAATTCAAGAGTTAGATTCTCCCAGACTCAACCCAGATTCTCTGGTCTCACCTGCAGAGTCAAAGACTTAAGAGATTTGTTCACTGCTTCCAGTTCTTGAAGCTCCAGTACCCATTAAAAACATTCTGCTTTTTGAGGGCCCATTGAGAAGCAATGAACTTAACCATTTTAACATCCTAGAGCACAAAGCAGTGATTTAGATGCTGGAAAGAAGGAGACAAGGAATGGTGCTGTGGACTGTTAAGCATTGGTGGAAGGCCAGACACTGAGTCGTCACCTCTTCCGTACCAGCTCTTCTCTCGGAAGAGATAAATCTGGTACTAAGACTGGACAAGCATGGCAATAAATTGAAACTCAATTCATTGTAATGTTGTTCCCTTGAAAATCCCACAGGACTCCTACAAGATCCTGATGTACCTCCCAATTATCTGAGGAAGATTAATCATGCCCAGTAGAACTTGAGGGCTGAGGGTTGGGATGGGAACCGAGGATAAAGGTGCCAGTGACTTCTGTAGGTTTTAAGTTTTCTGTAGGTTTTAAGTTTTGTGATGAGAAACAAATCAGCAAAGGTCATTCTCTTCCTGGGGCAGTGGATTTTTTTTATGATCATTCCTCTGACTTCTTTGGGCAGAATTTAGACATTTCCTAGGGGAAATAAGTAAGTAAATAATGGCAACTTGAAGACAGCATGGAAGCCCCCCCAAAGCTCTCAGCCGCCCATCTCTCACATTAGGCGTGTCATTTCCAGCCAACAATGAATGAGAGGGAGGGCATCACTCAGCCGCCCGCCACCTCCTCCCCTAGATGGGGATCCTCCTACACATCATAACTTCTCCAGGTCAAAACCAAGAGACCGGGAGAGCTGGACTCTGCTAGCAGCCCCTGGGGTTGTCCCTGTCCATCCTTGTCTCTTCCCCAGGAAGTGTCTGTAAGCTTGACCACATTTCTACGTGTGTTTCCCCAATGTAAACACATACAGGGAAGTGCCATCATGCTTCTAGGTGTGAGAATATAACCGGGGCTATTTGTTTTAGACCATGTCTTTTGGAAATAATTGACAAACAATAATCCGCACGCATTTCAGGCATATAATTTGACAAGTACATGAACGCATGCAAGTGTGTACATCCTTGAAACCACCTATGCAGTTTATTTTTATTTATTTATTTATTTATTGTAGAGACAGAGTCTGACTTTATCGCCCTCTGTAGAACACTGTGGCGTCACAGCTCACAGCAACCTCCAAGTCCTGGGCTTAGGCGATTCACTTGCCTCAGCCTCCCAAGTGGCTGGGACTACAGGCGCTTGCCACAATGCCCAGCTATTTTTTGTTGCGTTCAGCCGGGGCCGGGTTTGAACCTGCCACCTTTGGTATACGGAGCTGGCGCCCTACTCACTGAGCTACAGGCACCGCCCTATGCAGTTTAGATAAGGAACGTAGCCATCATTCCACAGTATCCTGATGTCCTTTTGTAATTCATCCCTCCCTTTCCCACCCCTAGGTAACTACTGATCATGTTCTCTATCACTATGAATTCTTTTGCATTTTCCAGAATTGTATATAATTGGAAGTGTATAATGGTGTGTTATTTTTTTGATCAGCTTCTTTCACTGAGCATAATCATTTTGAGATGTATCTATTTTCTTGCATCTATCAATAATTTGTTCTTTTTTATTGGCTGTCCTTTTTTTTTTTTTTTTGAGATGGGGTCTCCTTCTATTTCCTAGGCTAGCGTGCAGTGGCCTCATGGTAGCTCAACCTAAGGTCAAACTTCTGGGCTCAAGTGATCCTCCCGCCTCCCAAGGAACTGGGAATACAGGTTCCCACCACTAAGCCTGCCTAATATTTTCTATTTTCAGTAGAGACAGGGGTCTTGCTCTTGCTCAAGCTGCTTTCAAACTCGTGACCGCAAGTGATCCTCCCACCCCAGCCTCCAGAAATGCTAAGATTACAGGCAAGAGCCACCACATCTGGTCAGGCTTTCCAAACTTTAAGCATCATTTGTTAAGAAGATTCTTCATTCCTGATTGAATCGCCTTCATTTTCCCTCTACACTCCTAGGTTCTCAAGCTGACCCTGCAAATTAGTCTAAGGAAAGACAGATTAACAGGAGAAAACAAACAGAAGCGTATCATCAGCTTACCTTAGGGAGTGTGCAGTGATGAGTAACTGTAAGGGCTAATTAGAATTTGGGCTTGCACAGTACTTTAACAAAAGAACAATACATTTTTTAAAGAGGCAAGACAAAAGGAAAAGGATTTTGAGTTTCTAGCAGGGCAAACTGTGGGAAGGTAGATATATGAGGTGTCTAAAGGAAGGTAAGGGCTAGTTAATAAGGCTTGTCATGTAGATTCCTCTCATGCAATCTCTGGGCTGCTAAGGCTCTAGAATTGTCTTTCATGATTAGCTTCTGCCCTTCCTGGTGGAGAGGGAAAGGGAACACTTTTACAAATTTATGCCCTGCCTTTAGGCAGATAGAGGGAGGGCAGAGAGCTTTTCTTAGATCTGCTTCTTCTCAATTGCTTTCAGCTCAGAATAATCCTTATGCCAAAGTAGCATATTTGGAGGTGGCATATTCTGCTACCCTTTAAAATGTTTGCAAAAAACCAGTTGCCCATGTATGTATAGGTTTATTTCTATTGAGTCCAAGTGATCTATATGTCTATCTTTATACAAATGCAATATTATCTACATTATTGTAGCCATCAAATAAGTCTTGAAATCAGGTAGCGTTAAGCCTTGTTAACAGAAGGACTTTAGGCAAATTAAATTTAGCAGATTCAGGTTGGGAATTGGGCAGCTCCTACTAGGACCAAGACAGGTTCAATGAGACCCCAGGCTACAATGAAGCTGGATAACATTTATAGACAGAAAAAGGGAAGGGATGTACAGAAAACAGAAGTGAAGTACAAAGAAAGAAAACTGGATTGGTTCCAGCTTGATGTTTGCCTTGTTTGAACGTGTTTAGAACAGTTGGCTGCCTGCAGTTGACTGAAGCTCAGCTGAAACTCAGCCATTTGTTACAAGGCGAATTCCCGTTAGGTTTTCAGTTTGTTTATATACTAAGTTAGGTTGCAGTTCCTTATATAGGGCTCGTACAGAAGCCCAAATTTAGTTTAACAGTCCCTAACGTTGTTCTTTTTCAAAATTGCTTTGGCAGGGGGTTCCAGATTCTTTGCATTTCCGTGTGATGTTTTTTTCTCTCCCCCCACCTACCCAGAGGGAATCTCACTCTGTCACCCAGGCTAGAGTGCAGTGGCATCATATCAGCTCACTGCAACCTCAAGCTCCTGGGTTCAAACAATCCTGCTGCCTCAGCCTCCTGAGTAGGTGGGACTACAAGTGAGCTCCACCACACCCAGATGATTTTTCTATTTATTGTAGAGATGGGGGTCTTGCTGTGTCACTCACATTGGCCTCAGGGGATCCTCTCACCTCAGCCCCCAAAGTGGTAAGATTACAGGCATAAACCACTGCACCGGACCCATTTCCATATAAATGTTATAATTAACCTGTCAGTTGCTTTAAAAAAAAATGCCGCTGCAATTCTGATTAGAATTGCATTAGTTTATAGATCAATCTGGGGAGAACTGACATTATAACAAATTGTTCAATCTTCTGATCCATAAATATGGCATATCTCTCCACACATGTAGATCTTTTTAAATGTCTCTCAGTAATGTTTTGTAGTTTTCAGTGTACAGGTCTTACATGTCTTTTGTTAAATTTTCTCTGAGTATTTTATATTTCAATGCTAGTTTTTTGAGACAGTATCACTATGTCACCTTTGGTAGAATGCTGTGTCATCATCACTCACAGCAACCTCAGACTCTTGGGCTTAACCAATTCTCTTGCCTCAGCCTCCAAAGTAGCTGGGACTACAGGCACCTGCCAAAACACCCATCTATTTTTTGGTTGCAGTTGTCATTGTTGTTTAGTAGGCCTGGGCTGGGCTCGAACCCACCAGCCTCGGTGTATGTGGCTGGCGCCCTACTCACTGAGGTATGAGCACCAAGCCTTCAATGCTATTGTAAATGGTGTTTTAGTTCAATTTTTGATTGTCAATAGCTACTATATAGAAATGTAATTATTATACTTTGTGCCCTGCAACGTTGCTGAACATATTTATTAGTTTTGAGTTTTTTGCTAGATTCCATTGGATTTTTTATATAGATAGTTATGTCCTCTGTAAATAAAGACCATTTTACTTCTTTATTTTTATTATTATTATTTTTTTTAAGACAGAATCTGGTTCTGATGCCCCTGCTGGAGTGCAGTAGCCTAATAATAGCTCACTGCAGTCTCCAATTCTTGGACCCAAGTGATCCTCCCTCTCAAATAGCTGGGACTACAGGCACATGCCACCACACCTGCTAATTTTTTATTTTATTTTATTTCTTTAGAGATGGGGTCTTGATCTGTTGTCCAGGCTGGTCACAAACATCTGGCTTCAAGCAATCCTCCTCCCTTAGACTCTGAAGTGCTAGGATTAGAGTCATGAGCCACAGTACGGGCACATGTTACTTCTTCCTTTATGATCTACTGTTTATCTCTTTTGCTTACCTGATACACTAGAACCACCAGCTCAATGTTAAATAGAAATGGCAAGAGCAGACATCCTAGCCTTGTTCTTGATCACAAGGAGAACTGTCTCTCACCATTAAAGATAATGTTAGTAGTGAAGAAAGATCCCATTCATTGAGTGATTATGTGTTTTTTGCTTAGTCTATTAATATGGTAAATTACATTGACTCTCAAATATTAAACCAATGGTATTTACTTGGGATAAATTCTCGTTAATTGTGTTGTATTATCCTTTTTATATATTATTGTATTTGGTTTGCTAAAATAATGTTAAGAATTATTGTGTCTATGTTCATGAGCAATACCAGTATGCAGTTTTCTTATTATGTCCTTTTTTAAAATTTAGTTAGAATAATGCTGAACTCAAAATGAATTGGAAAGTATTTCTTCCTCTTCTATTTTCTGTAACTTTGTGTAGAATTGGTATTATTGATTTATTCAATGTTTAATAGTGCTCACAGCACAGCCGTCTGTGTCTGGAGTTCTTTATGAGATTTTAACCACAAATGCAATTTCCTTGGGGCTAGCAGACTTCACACTATCCATTTCTTCTAGAATGAGGTTCAGTAGATTGAATCTTTCAAGGAACTTAACCGTTTTATCTAACTTGCTGAATTATTGACTGTAAGTTGTTCATAATATTCCCTTATTATTACTTAAAGTCCTTAAAATCAGTAGCAATGTCCCCTCTCTCATTCCTGATGTTAGTGACTTGTATCTACTTCTTTTTTTTCCTGATTGGTTGGACTGTACATTTATTAGCTTTATTGATCTGCTCAAAGAACCAGATTTTGGTTTCATTGATTTTTCTCTATTGTTCTCCCTCTTCGATTTTTAAAAATTTCTACTCCTTATTGTGTTCTTTCTTCTCCACACTCTGGGTTTAATTTGTACTTCTTTTTCTAGTTTCTTGAGATGGAAGCTACCATTGATTTCCTCTTTTCTAACAGAAGAATGTAGTGCTGAAAATTTCCTTCTAAGAAATGTTTTTGATACATCTCACAGCTTTTAATTTTTCTTATGTCAATTTTTACTCCATTCAAAATACTTTAACATTTCTACTTATTTCTTCTTTGATCCATGTGTTATTTAGAAGTTTGTTGATTAATTTCTGAATAATTGGTGAATTTACACTTCTCTTTATGTTATTATTTGGTAATTTAAGCCCATTTCAGTCCTTAATGTACTTTTTATGATTTGAATGGTTTTAAATGTACTGAGTTTTGTTTCATGGTTAACAATATCTATTTTTATAAAGGTTCCATTGTACTGGAAAAGAATGTGTAGTCCACTGTTGTTGGGTGAGTGTTCTATAAATATCAATGTCACTCAGATCTAGTTGGTCAACAGTCTTCTATATCCTTACTGATTTTCTCTCTGCTTGTTATGTCATTTATTGAGAGATGGTTTTGAAATCTTCAACTGTAATGGATTTATCTTTTTTTTTTTCTTTTTTTTGCAGTTTTTGGCCAGAGCTGGGTTTGAACCTGCCACCTCTGGCTGACAGGACTGGCACCCTACTCCTTTGAGCCACAGGTGCCGCCCTGGATTTGCCTATTTCTACATGTAATTCTAGCAATTTTTGCTTTATACATTTTGAAGCTCTGTTACTAGGTACATAAACATTTAGGATTTCTATGACCTTTTGATGAATTGTCCTTATCCATTATAGAAAATTGCCTTAGAAATAATTATCTTTATCCTGATAATATTCTTTGCTCTAACCTACACCTTATCTTTTATGAATATAACTCTCCTGCTTTCTTTTGGTTAGTGTTAATATGGAATATCTTTTTTCTTCCTTTTACACGTAACCCCTTTGGGTCTTTATACTTAAAGCCTATTTCTTGTAGGTGGCATATGGTTGGATCTTGATTTCTCTTTTGTCTAATCTGACAATCAATGCCTTCAAATTAGGTATTTAAAGATTTTTATTTAATGCATTTATTGATATGACTGCATTTAAATCTGCCATTTTTCTATTTATTTTTATTTGTTCTATCTATATTCTTTGTTTCCTTTTCCCTCATTTTCTGCCTTCTTCAGGAATAATTGAGTATTTTTATGATTCCAGTTTATCCTCTTTGATGGCTTATTAGCTAAAACTCTTGGTATTATTTTAGTAGAAAAAGTTACTTAACCTATCGCAGTCTACCTTCAAGTATTATTATGCCACTTCATATGTAAGTGCCTTACAATAGTATATTTCCATTTCTATGTGCTTCCTACTAGTCAGTGTCTACAGACTACATTTTTTTTAGTTATTTATGGCAGGAGGACCAATCTAGTCCCTATTATGCCATCATAGTCAGAAGCAGAAGTCCTAAGAGTATTTCAGCCATATTTTTTATTTTCTATTTTTTTATTTTTATTTTTTGAGACAGAGTCTCACTATGTCACCCTGGGTAGAGTGCAGTGGCATCACAGCTCACAGCAACCTCAGATTCTTGGGCTTAAGCAATTCTCTTGCCTCAGCCTCCCAAGTAGCTGGGACTACAGGTGCCCGCCACAAGGCCTGGCTACTTTCTTGTTGTTGTAGTCATTGTTGGGCCCAGGCTGGGATCCAACCCGTCAGCCTCAGTGTATGTGGCCGGTGCCCTAACCACTGAGCTACGGCCGCTGCCCCATATTTTTTAATTTTTAAATAATTTTTTTTTATGTCTCTATTGTAGAAGTTATGGAAATTTTCAGTGACTACTAAAAAGAAAATGTTATCCATAAGATCATCACCCCCAAATAACTCTACTAATATTCTATCATACTGGGTTGTCTTTTTTTTTTACATTTTCACATAACTGAGCCTATATACATATTCTTATAATGATGGGGAGGGGACATTTTCTTAAATCATTTAAAACTTTTCACCATCATCTGGGTACTAGCTGCCCCCTAGTCCATCATGTAGTGGCTATTCACTATCTTATTTTACTATTCTCCTCATCGGTAGTATTTATGTTGCCACTATCACTTACTGTTATGAATAATGTTATATTGGGCTTTTTTTAAATCATTGTCCGGTTTTTCCATTTGTCTAAAACTGACCCCAAAGTTACAAAGAAATGACTGTATTTGTCTCTTGATATGTATATGGTCCTACGTTGTTTTCTAGAAATGTGGTGCTTAGTGGCACTTAGCAGTGTATAAGGATGACTACCTCTTGGCATGAAAAAAAAAATCTTTAGGGCGGCGCCTGTGGCTCAAAGGAGTAGGGCACCAGCCCCATATACCAGAGGTGACGAGTTCAAACCCAGCCCTGGCCAACAACAAAAAAAATCTTTAAGTGCACAGGCAAACATGTTTCCATTTTCATTTATTTGATGATTAAGTGAAAGTTGATTGTTCCATAAGTTTCCTAACATTTGTATATCCTTTTTTAAAGCATGTGTAGATATCCTTTGCCATATTCTGGAGCAGTCATTTTTGTTATCATCTTGTATATACTCAATATTTGAGAGATATTAATGCTTTACTTGCAGCAGGTAACTCTTCTCAGATTTCTTAGATTGTCATTAGTATTTTAAAATTGATATGTAGTCAGAGCTGTTATTTTCCTCTGAGATTTGTTCTATTGTGTTGTGGTTTAGAAAGTCTCCCACCTTATGTCGATGAGATATTTATGTTCAGTTTTCTCTAGTGTTTTTAGGGCCTGATACTTCCATTTTTAATAATTGATATACTCTTGATGTAGTTAATCATATGCTGTGAGATTAGATTATACTTGGTTCTTTTCAAAAATACCGAATTTTCCCAGCCTCACTGACTGAATAAGACTTCCTTTGTCCCCTGGTTAGTGAAGCTATTTTTACCACACAAAGTCTTAGATTTATAGGAATCTCTTTTGGAGCTTTTATTCTCTTCTGTGGATGTGCCTGCCCATTCCTGCCTAGTGCCACACTATTAATCCCATAAGACACAAATTATTCAATCAGGGGCCCTCTCTGGGGTACCCTCTGTGTTACAGGCATTACCCTAAGCCATGAGGCTGCCATGAAGGATAGCCTCTCCCTGCATCTCAGGGCCTTGCCACTTATCTTGTCCAGGAAGGGGAGAATAACCTGTAAACAGATCATTTCACACAGATAATAAATGTCACGGACAGGAAAGGAGAATTAACTCTGTCAGGAGAAGCACCGAGCAAAGCTTCACAGAGAAAGGGGCCTTTGAACTAGGTCTTGAACAAGAAGAGGTTAAGAGCAGGCAAGGGGTACACGTGGCATTGTTCCAGCCATGCAGAGTGATGCACCTCTGGGGACAGTGGCATGGTGGGAGGGAGCAGGAGGTAGCGGGGAAGGCCCGGGGGAGACTAGACTCTGGTGGGCCCTTGGGGCCCTGATAAGAAATTTCTATTTTATCCAATAAGCAACTGGGAGCTAATAGAGGTTTTTAGGAAAAGGAGTAATCTAGAAATCATATTTGCTCTGCTAACTATCTCTCAACTCGTAAGATGCTGGAGATACACGAATGAATGAATAACTACACACAGTCCTTGCTTTCTAGCAGCTTCCTGGTCAAATATAAGAGACTGACATTTTGCCTTTAATTGCCAGTACACTGTAAAAGTGCTTGTATGGTGACAGGTTCAGTGGTGTCTCCCTGAGAGAGGAAAGAGGTCAGGGAAGAGTTTATGTATTGCAGGGTTTACCTGTTGCTGTGACCAGAGGATAAGCAAGGAGGTCATTAGGACCAGAAGACGGCGTCAACTTAGGTCATTAGGTTCTTGGTGATGGACAGAATGCAGGAGGCATTTTGGAGAAAGAACTTGGATACGCACTGAATTCAGAGAGAGGGCAGAGGACAATGACTGAGGTTTCTGTCTGCATTCCACCAATGCATACAGAGCGCTCACTACGTGCCAGGCCTTGCGTGAGGCACTGGAGGCCTGACAATGATTGCGTAATCCCCACCCTTCCAATATTTTAGAACCTAGTAGGTGAGACAGACAAGTTAGCTGGAAATTTCAATATAGAGTATGGCTGCCGGAGAGGTGTGTACACATCTCTACCTACACATACATTGGAGCTCACTGGAGGGACCCATAATCCAGCCGCCAGCGAAGATTTCCTGGAATTGATAATGAACCATGACTTGAAATTCACTGTAGAAATTCCCCAGCCAAAGAGGAGTGGATAAGTGAAAGAGGCTCCTAGGCAAGGATCTAGGAGTTGCAGAGAACTGGCCAAGATGACTGCTTTGGGCCTGAGCAACTAGAAGGAAAAAGTTATTATTTATTGAAATAGAAAAGACTGCAGGTGGATCCAGCTGGGGGGAACGTCAGGAACTCCATTTTGGACCTGTTAATTTGGGTATCATTATTCCATACCCAAGTGGAAACATAAAATAGGCAGCTGGATATATGGGTCTGAGTTCAAGGGAAAGATTTAAACTAGATATGAAGTCTGGAAGACACCAGCATATGGATAGTATTTAAAATCATAATAGCAGGGGCTCGGTGTGGTGTAATTCTAGACTCTGGATGGCTGAGGCAGGTGGATTGCTAGACCTCGGGAGTTCAAGACCAGCCTGAGCAAGAGCAAGACCCCGTCTCTAAAAAAATAGCTGGGTGTTGTGGTGGGTGGCTATAGTCCTAGCTACTTGGAAGGTAGAGGCAAGAGAATCACTCGAGCCCAGGGGTTTGAGGTTGCTGTGAGCTATGATGCCACAGCACTCTACTGAGGGTGACAAAGTGAGACTCTGTTTCTAAAATTAAAATAAAACAAAATAATGACACCAGATGAAATTACCAAGGGAATGAATAAGAGAATGGTGAAGGGGCCCAAGGATTGAGGGGTGGGGTATCCCAAAAGACAGAAAGATAAAGGAGATCTAGCAAAAAAAGACTGAAAAGGAGAAACCAGCAAGTTAGGAAGAGAACCAGAGGAGACTTGTGTTTTGAAAACCAAATGAGATCACATGGGTGGTACATATTTGAAGGGTCAGGAGAAAACTTCCAAATACGGATCAAAAATGTTTTCATATAGTAAACGAGAAAATATCATGAACGGTATGTCAATCAGGTTGATAAAATGTCTCAGATTGCATGTGAAGCCCCCACACTGTACCCCATGGTTGAACTAATGTACACAGCTATGATTCAAAAAAATAAAATAAAATATTATAATA